>PVJX010009984.1:0-58809 GCA_004027295.1 Dolichotis patagonum
CAGTCAACCTTTGCAGGCCTTCACTGCATCAGTGTGCACTGATCTCAGGGATGTAACTGGGTCCCCACCAGGGGCGTAGCCTCATCCAAGCAGATTCCACCAATCCGCTCGGTGAGGGGAATAACCAGCTGAAGCCACTTCCTTATGGAGTTAGGGCTGCCCTGCCCAAATCCAACATGTTGTCCAGTCGGTTTCCCCTTTCCTGTGGTAGGGTCTTATTCCCATCACTCACCGCGTCCCTGAGAACTGCTGGACTGCCTGACCTCTGACTTCAGCGCAGCTGAGGTAGGAATTCACGGTGCCTCTGGGTGGGTCATGTGCAGGGCCGCATCTGGACGAGCTGCACGCCGGGCTGTTCAGCTCTGGGCTCTGGCGGCTCAAGCCAGTCGCTTTGTCGCGGATCCCTTGTTCAGGTTGGCCGGAATTCAGGCGTCTCAAGGTGGGTGCCATGCTCGCTGATCTTATCTTCACTAATAGTAGCCCCAGGACCTCTTATTCAAGCGCGTTTTTGTGCTTTAGTTTCTTTCTGGGTTGTGAGAGTCTATCTCTCTCTGTTTGGGTCTCTCCAGGGTGTTTTATTCTGGCATTTGAGCTGTCTCTCTCAGAGAGGGTCTCTCTCAGAGAGGGTCTCTCTCTTGCTACCTACCAGTCCGCCATCTTGTCTCTTCAGAAATCACTCATTTTTAAGAA
The DNA here is from genome assembly GCA_004027295.1 of Dolichotis patagonum. Lineage (NCBI taxonomy): Eukaryota > Metazoa > Chordata > Mammalia > Rodentia > Caviidae > Dolichotis > Dolichotis patagonum. Next base: position 691 of record PVJX010009984.1, read on the forward strand.
CTTTGATGTCAGAATCAATTCATTCAGTGTTTAGTAAAAGCCAGAAATAAGAAACAGTGATAAATAGTACAAAGAAAAAGCAGAAAAGGAAGGAGATAAAGGAAAGAAGGAAGGGGAAGAAAGAGGGAAACAGTAGGCAAAAAATGAAAAGGGCAAGAAATGAGCAAGAGAAAGGAGATGCAGAGGCATTAGATGTCAGTGGTTAAGAAATAGGCTACTAGAATAAAAAATTATCTTAAAACTTTCATCATGCAAATTCTTACCTTTGGGTCATAGGTCAAATTAATCCCCTGAAACTCTGAATATACTTAAATCTGAATAATACATTTTTCTACTTCATCAATTTTTTATGATGATCAAATGGGCTAATTCATGTGAAGAACTAGCCGTAGTAGCTGTCAGAGAGTATGCAGTTGATAGATGTTAGCTATTACTATATACAATTGTAGAATACAATATGGATGCAATGATTATGTGCTTCTAATGTGTAAAATTGTTACTGAGCCTTAGGTCTAAAAATCAAATAAAATAAATAGCTTAAAGAAGGAAATCTAAAATTACTCTTTGATGCAATATTATGTTTATAAATTTTCTAATATATATTAGGCCCTCTGTTAAAGAGACAGTCATTTTGGATACAAGCAAACATTTTAGTTTGAGAGGGAAAAAAGCATAACTGAATATGGTAGAATACTGTGATCTGAGGATGAAAATAGTACTATGAAACACATTGAAAGAATGACTGTCACTCACTTGTTAAGGAAGTGATTTCTCTGAGATGATTCCTGAGAATTAAAGAGTCACTTTACATACTTCATTACAGATATAGATAGTATCCCAATAGGAAGAAACTAGAGAATTCCAAAGAATCTAAACATATTTTCACATATCTACATACAAGTGAAAATACATAATATAGATTTCAGAGAGAGAGAGAGAGAGAGAAACAGAGAGAGAGAGAGTAAGAGAGAGAGAGAGATAACTTTTTTTATCAATCATTTGTAAATTTCAGTGAATAGCAGTTTCTATGCCACAGGCTTATATTCCCATAATATTGTCCTTTACTGTGCCACTGTCTAGATATGTAAACAAATCTGTATTTCCTGATTTTTTTTTGTTTTAACAGTTCTTTTAGTAATACATAGAGAAGTATATAATGATTAAATTTATCATAAAGCAATTTGTAGATTTATGAAAAAATCTTAATTTTTATTCTATTCTCTTCCCATTCTTGCTTCTACAAGTCTGCCCCCCATCCCACTTGCAAAAGCCCTATTTCCAATTTTGTGTTCAATTCTTTTATTTTTCATTCCCCACTTATTATTAAGGCACAATATTATCCATTAAATAGCTTGTAACTTCTGTAATGTCTTTACAGTGAGTATTTATTATACAAATAGAGAAAGTATATTTTGCAAACTTCAACAGAAATCTTTAAAAAGGAGGAAGTTCAGTAAACTATAGCATAAATAACTAGTTTATTGTTAGCATACATATTATGTGTAAACATTTTAATGAAAGTCGAGTCATAAAAACATAATTTTTGCTAGATTACTTATTCTGACTTGAGTTAAAGTAGTTTATTTATGTCAGTATCACTAATTGGGCTGTAAATTATGGATAAAATTCGGTAGAAGAAGCTGTTCTGTTACTATTTATACCATGAGCACCTTTATTTGCAGTGTTGTTTTTGATACGCTGCCATTTTCATCCAAGTTTACAAAAAATAGGGACTAATGACATAGTGGCATGACACCTATATGGCAAGTGTGAGGTCCAGAGTTTGATTCCTGTCAGTAATAAAGAAATAACTAATCTCTTTAATTATACATGTAATTATATATACACAAGATAGATAATTACATTACTAATCTCTATTAGTTCATCAAAAAGAATGGTTTGTGCTTTCATTGTTTGATCATTTTTTCATGCCTATGTCTTATAATCTGAGCCACTAATTTGAAGATAACAATACCCAATATATTAAACACTGTCAATCTCCTATTGTTTAATCTTGAAATTTTGTATCCTTGTATTTTTTTTGTTTAAATAAAAAGACCTTAATATTTTATGGTATTTCATAAAAAGCAACACATTGTTAAAATTCATTTTTTCTGAACTGCAGTAAGCATAAGCCATGTTGTTTATTATTAGAATATTTACTTTTCGAGAAAACATGTATGTAATGCATAAAGGCATATATACAACTCTTTAAAAATCCTTGCATTACAATTTAAAATTTCTTCTTTTGTTTTCTTTTCTTTTTTTCTTTTTATTTCCTTGTTTATTTTCCCTTTCGTTTGTTTTCTTTGGTTTCCCTTTCCTTCTCTTCCCCTTCTTCTCTTTCCTTTGGCTTTGTTTGTTTGTTTGTTTCATTTTCCAGTTAGGAGATGTCTGCAATGAAATATAATTAGAAATCACATATTCCTCTTTGGCTAGAGAAATTTTCTCAACCTCTTAGTGACTATTCTAACACAATGACTAATGAAAAAAATGGTCCTTTTTTCATCACTGAAATGAATAGAAATATAAGCTTCATGCTGATCTAAGATAAATTTGATGAAATGAAAATCCAACACTTTTATTAGACAAGTTAAAAGTAAAGGTAGTGGAATGTGCTATGAATTAAGAAGAATTTTCAAGTTAAAATCAAGTATATTTCTGTATACATTTAGATAACGATAAAATAAAGTATGCATCTTTTCCAAGTGAAATTTCAATTTTTTCCAATACAAAGCCAAAAAGTTTAACTGTAAGGACATTATTAGTTTTGTTTTGTTTTGTTTTGTTTTGCTTTTGGTACCAGAGATGAAACTCAGGACCTCACACTTGCCAGGCATGTGCTTATGCCACTGAGCTAAATCCTCAGCTCTTGCAGGGACATTATTAAAATATAAACAGACCTAGAAAGAAACTGATGAAATATGTTTCATGCTTTTAAATTTTCTGAAACACCAATTTCAGATTTAGTTTGTTGTGCTATATGTAGCCTCCAAATCACTTTTATATCTTCATTAATTATTCAGTGAGTTGGAAATATTGAAATGTAGCATTTTGTATCTTTGAATCTTAAAAATATCAATACTTAATATACTTTTGTAAAGAGGTATTTTAGAGACATGTTTATATTTATCATCTTACATAAATGATAAATTTTACTTAAATGAAATTTAAAAGCCTGCAAAGTACAAAAGTTATATGAAGCTCACATTTTTAATTGAAGCATTATAATTGATAATATAACATATAATGGCATATTTAGTTAAAGCAAGGGAGTCAAGATAGTTCATAGAAAAGAAACAAAAATTAGTGTGATAACATTATTTGATTAGACAGGTGTCCCTAGGAATTCCAGATGAATTTAGCTTCATCTGTTTTGGGAGGATTCACAGAAACATCTCAGAAGAAAATAATTCCCTGAACATGCAAAGCAGTGAAATAGGGAAAGCATGCAGGACCCAAATTTATGGATAAATTAACAAGTGGGAATTGTGGGACTGTGTGCAGGAAGCAGCAGGTTTTGATTTCAGTTCCCCAGTGATTGTTAACATAGGGCTCCATTCAACACCCTCAAAGTGAAAATCCACAATACCAAACAAAAAGTGAGAATTACAAATTGAAGAGATATCAGAGTCCTGAAAGAGTTTAGTTTTCTGACTCACCTGCATGGAAAATCTTCAGTATTTGTGAGTTTGTTGAGGCAAGATGAAGACTGTACCTTAGAAATAAGGATGACATTGCATAAATATAAAAACACCCCTCAACTTTAGTCTTTCAACCCAAAGCCTAAAGAATGGTCTCCAGATGGTCAAGAAATGCTTATTACAAGAAATCCTAAATGCTTTTTAAATAAAGACAATATGAATCTCAATACTAGGAATAGCACACACAACTGTTTGAAAAATCCATCATGATAATTAACAACATAATAGAACAGACATTCTAAATAAGAGAAACCATTAAAGAAAAATAGCTAAAGGCACTGCTATGGTCTATGTCAGTGGCCCCCAAGCCTCATGCAATTATGGACTACCAAATCTAGCATTTGTGATTGATTTGTTGTCTAGCACTCGGATTGGTGGTATGAGTGCAACACATGCCTAGGGGTGGAACCAGGATATGATGTAATGCAGATGGAAGGTGTGTCTCTCTCTTGCCAGCTCACACTTTCTGTTTGCAGCCAGCCATGAAGGGCTGCCCAGCCATGCCAACCTGCCACTTGGAGCCTACTGAGTATAGACTGAAACCTCCAAGAACTGCAGAAAATAAACATTTCCTTTCCTAACTTTGGGCATCAGGCATTTTGTCTCAGCAATGAGTAAATGTAACTAAGACAGAATTTGGTACCAGAGGAGTGGGGTCATTGCTGTGACTATACCTGACCATGTGGTTCAAGAGTATTTAGAAGTGGTTTGTGGGCAGAGTTTGGAAAGCTCCAGAGATGTTGCCAGAACTCATAGAGCTGGAACAGCTTAGGCTGTTCTGTAGAGGAGATTCTGGTCTGAGCTTAGGAGACCAAAGGCAGATAGAAAGCCTGATGGTAAAGACCAGGCTCGGGAGGTTCCTGCTGGGAAGAAGGTGTGTATTGGTTGGTGGACTCCATACAAGTGTGTTATGGCTTGGTAGAAAGTTTGTCTGCATTTAGCTCATGTTCAGAGGCTTTGCCTAAGACTGAGATTAATCTGGCAAAGAAAATTTCAAGGCAGTCTAATGTTGAGGAAGTGGCATGGCTGATATTGGGGGCTTTTAGTCAGATGTATGTTGTGAATCAAGAGCAAAGACACAGGATGCAGGATTCACAAGATGCAGGATGACTTAAACATTCAGTTTGACCAGAAAGCTTTGGACTGTAAAGGTAGAACTGAGACTTTGATTGCTGAGAAGGAACAGAGAAATAAAAAATGATGGCCTTGGGGTAGCCCAGGAAGTAGTGGGTCTCCATTCTTTGCAGCCTCCAAACTGCAAAAGTGAAAGACTTTGCACAGAAGAGAAAACTGCAGAGCACCATGATCCAGAATCACATTGGAGGCCACATGAGGTTCCAGAATGGTGGCAGCCATATGAGGTTCCAAAATGGTGGCAGCCATATGAGGTTCCAAAATGGTGGCAGCCATATGATGTTCCAAAATGGCAGCAGCCACACCAGGTTCCAAAATGGCAGCAGCCACACTAGGTTCCACAATGGCAGAAACATAGAGGAGCTTTTACTCACAATCAGGTTCACAGTATCTAGAGATCAAGCACTGAACCCCTACAGCCAAGAGAGAGAAAAGCCTGTCCACTGTTCCAGCTGGCAGCAAACCTTGGTGGCACTGATTTTGGTGTAAGGAAAATGTACAAGTTCTGAGGGTGAAATGGCATCTACTCCAATTGCAAAAGACCTGGCAGGCCAAACAGTGCCCTGAGGGGGCAATATGTAAAGTTGTAAGAGTGAAGACAAGGGTGCTGCAGAGACCACAGAAGTTTGGAAAAGCCAGAAACATGGATCATCCAAGGAAAGCTGTAAAAAATGAGCAGAGAGGGCTTAAGAGAGAAGCTGCAGGAGCTTAAATCCCTGGAAATGCCCTGGGTATGGAATCACCCAAGCCTTTTGGAGCTTGCAATCAGATTGCTTCAGATGCTGAGCATGGAACTCCCGGGCTTATTGTTTGCCCTGCTGGATGTGGGACTTGCTTTGTTCCAAGGCTTTGTGTTCCCCTGTTTGTAACTTTGGTAATGGTAATGTTTATCTTGTGCCTTTGCATTTTGGAAATACTTAACCTTTTTTCATTTGTACAGGGTGTTGCAGTTAAGAATTTGCCACAGATCTTGGAGGAGACTTGAGACTTGAATTTTTCATCAATGCTGGACTTGTTAGGCCTTTGTCAAATCTTGGAGATGGACTAAATGACTTTTGTATAAAGAATGTTCATGAGATTTTGGGGGACAGGGGTAGAATATCATGATTTATGTCAGTGGCCCCCAAGCCTCATAAAATTATGGACTCTACCAAATCTAGCATTTGTGATTGGTTTGTTGTCTAGCACTCGGTTTGTTGGTGTGAGTGCTACACCCACCTAGAGCTGGAGCCAGGATATGATGAAATGGCAGGTAGAAGGTGTGTCTCTCTCCCTTGCCAACTCACGCTTGCTGTTTGCAGCCACCCATAAATGTTGGCCCACCATGTCACTCTGCCACTCAGCCTACTGAGTATGGACTGAAACCTCCAACAACTGTGAGAAATAAACCTTTCCTTCCCTAAATTTGGGTGTCAAGTATTTTTTCTCAGCGAGGAATAAAAAGTAAATTTTTTACTAAATTTAAAGTAAAGATTTTATTGAGTATGTTTTTAAATTTGAGCATTTACCAAAGTGATTCATGAGCCTGAAGTCTTATCAATGAAAAAATCCAAATTGCAGCACACAGAAAAAAAGAAATTTGGTATAAAAATGATGGGTAAAGTTTCAGTAAGTTAAGGAATGTTACCAATGAATTATGAAAACATTCCTGGGCATGTAGTATAAGTATATTTGGAATCTATGAATAAAGTAAGAGAATGGGCCTAAAATAATCAAATGCCATGGTTATAAATTTCTTAACTTTTTTTGTTAAACCAAATCCTTCATCAAGATTCTAAAGCTTCGCAAATATCAAGGAGGGAGAAGAGAGAAAGAAAGAAAGAAAGAAAGAAAGAAAGAAGAAAGAAAGAAAAAAGAAAGAAAGAAAGAAAGAAAGAAAGAAAGAAAACAAAGAATTCCCCACACATGGTTTATAATGATAAAACTTCTGAAAAATCAAAGGCAAAGAAAAACTACCTAAAGAAGCATGAGAAAAAATGATGCAATATACACAGAAAGAAAGATACAAATAACTAAGCTATAATTAGGAAACACAAATATTAAAAAAAACAAGAATTTTACATTTAAAATGTTGACAGTATAATAAACTGTCAACGAAAAACTTTACTCACTATGAAAATATTCTTCAAAGGATATGTTGAACATAAGAACCATTAAAGGAAACTATTAAAGGAAACAATAAAAATAAGTCATGTCAGTGAAAACACATAGGTGTAATTAGGAGCATGATAAATGATATATTGTGACTATGTGAATAACTAGTTTTTCCTCCTCCAAAAATGCTGTTTAAACATAGTACATTTTATTGGAAGTTAGTATTTATATTATTTGAAAACAAACATATAACAAAAATAACTTAGGGGATAATTGGTTAGTAGACATATTATGATACTGAAATTTTTCTGTAGTGGTGAAGTGTGAATTGTGACATATGTAATAATATAGTATTAATTATGAAATAGTGAAGACATAGATTTCAATTTTAGCACAAAGGCTAAAAATTTTGAAGAGAATTGTAGGAACAGAGAAAAACATAGAGGAAACAAACTGAAAACTAAAGACATTTTCACTTTAGAAAAGATAGAAAAAGAGAGATTTTAAAAACATATTGAGTAAAATTTAATAGTGAATAAGAAAGTGGTTGTTATAAACAGAAATATTCCAGTAACTACATTCAGTATATGTTGAATATATATTCTAATAAAAATAATTAACATTGGATTTTTAAAAACTAGGTACAACCATGATGTATGAACAGAAGAATGGATAAATAAAAGATGTGGTTTTTTTTTTATACAGTGGTGCATGACTCAGCCATAATGAAGGATAAATGTGATATAATTCTAGGTAAACGGATGGGCCTTGAGACCATACTTTTCAGAGGAATGATGGAGATACACATGTGTACGTATGACATTGTTTCTTTGGTGTGAGAAACAAAGGGTATAAACTCCCTGTGATAAGTTAGGTCATTATGTATATCTAAATAGTGGCAATAATTTTAATTTAAATAATAGCTAGATATAACAAGAAACAAATACAGTTATGCATCCAAAAAATTATAGATAGACTAAAATTAATAGGGTACAAAAGTATACCATGAAATCATAAAACAGTTCCCTTCTTAATATTTTGAATTGTTATAATTTACAAAAATTAAATTTCACTATGAAGTAGGGAGAAAAACATTTTAGAATGATGAAAGAGCTCAGCAGCACAATGCCTGCCTTGCAAGTGCAAGGTCATGAGTTTTATTCTCAGTACAAAAAAAAAAATGATGAATGGGTGAGTTGAATAGTAAGATGTAGCCATAATAAATTCATATGTGCCCAGTAGGAGAACATCATTAGACAAATGCAAAATCAAGCAGAACAAAATAGAAACAGTGACAAATATGCAATTATTTTTAAGAACTTAGCATTCATTTCTGTGAAATAAAAAATAAAACAAGTAGAACAACAATAGCAAAACAGGAATGATATAGATTATCTGAAAAAGACCATCTATCACTTTGACTTAATTTGCATGTACAGAACACTACACTAAAAAATGCATTACATGCAGATTTGAACTGAATTTGGAATATGTTCCAAGATAATTCCTAGTCTGGGCCATGAAATAAAACTCAATACAATTGAAACAGTTCAAATCTGAAAAGAGCAGAATGCAGCATAGCAAAATTCATATGCAGGCTAGTGCAGAAAATATGGAAAACCTACATATTTATAAATTTTTATTTTGGGAGTAAAGAAGGAAGAAAATCAATGCTTTACTTTTCTACTGTAACAAGGTGACTAAAGAAAGTGAAATAAATTTGAAATAGTAAAAAAGAAAATGCTCTATTGTCTTGGTTAATTTTCTCTCATTGTTGAGACAAAATACCTGATGCCCAAAATGAAGGAAGTAAAGGTTTATTTAGCTTACAGTTTTGGGAGGATTTAGTCCATACTAAGCTGGCTACAAGATAGGTTGCATGGCTAAGGGTCATCCAGTCATGGTGGCTGCAAGCAAAAGAGCTAAAAGGCAAAGCGAGTTATTATTTAACTCAAAATATTTCCTAATATGATTTGCAGTTTATTTTGGTCATGGTTAATTTAATAATTTGTTGGGTAATATATGAATACTGCATAACATTTTAGAGATACTATTTGTTTATAATTTAATTTTTTATGGTAAAATATACTTTGTAATCTTTTTAAAATTGTAACTTTTATTAGAAGCGTTTGGAATTTAGCATGTCAAATACCTTTGTGAATATTCTTAGTTTATTTTGAAAAGGTTACTATAGCAAATGTTGTCTTCTATATATGAAAAAAATTTTAAATTAACTGGTAATCTTATCTAGTCTCTATAGTTTCTTTTTTTAATTTTTTCAACATCAGTGAAGCATGAAGACACAAGTTGAAACAAAACTTTGGAAAATTATAAAATGAAACAAATTCACAAATTTTAAAATTATATGAACCTTAGCAAAATGGTTAAAAGAAATGAAGAAAACCTCAATAATAGAAAAAAAGACATAATTGCAAATTCTGCAAACAGTTAAAGGGTAACAAGGTGATATTATTCACAACTTCATCAATAGTTTCTTCAACTAATATGACATGAAAATATTCTTAATAAAGCTAATGTGTGTCCCCTTCGTAAATAAAAACAACAGAACATTTATGAAAGCAATTACTTTCATAGTTGGAAATGCTTCAATCAAAATGACCTAGAATCAAACTGAATTAATTTTTAAGTAATAGCAGTATAAAACTTTTCTAAAAATTTTAGAAACTTTTAGAAAAAGTTTCTAAAAAGTTTTAGGAAAAAGTCATATAAATATATCTCAGGTGTGAAAGAACTACAGGTAAATCCATGGTGTGCTTAAGCCAGTGGGATTCTAAGAATCAAAGAGGAAACACTAAACCTGGGGCATCACAGACCTGAGAACTTGTTAGAAATGCCAATTCTTAGATGCCACCGTGTTAAGTAGGAAATACAGGTGTTTGGTTGTTAGCGAGTCACATTTCATGAACTTCTCTGGGTTTACTAGGATAAACATTCAGGTTTGAAAACCATTGATTTTTAGTCATTTTAGTTACCTCCTTTCATAGGACTAGCAACATACTCTATGTTGAATGGACTGTGAAAGTAGTATTGTTACATTATCAGCTGCTGAGCAATACTTCAAAATATAGATAGTGACAAAGTACATTAAAATTTAACAAACTGATCATCACACCAGGATAATCACTGTTGAAAACTTTCATTGCATTTCCATTGTTGTATTGAATACCTGAAGTGTAATAGTCATATCTCAGACAAAGCTTCCAATGAAAAGTTTGAAGATTAAAAATCTACTTAGAAAAATTCAATCTTATGTCTCCATATAGTTGTTATATTTTACAATTTGAAAAACAATTTGTCATTTTTTACGGTTTGAAAAACAAATATTCACCTAAAATACTAGGTTTTCAATCATTGCCTTGGACCAGTGTTTGCAGTGTTCTAAACATTTGGCTCAGTTGGCTGGATAATTTAGTTTGTATGTTTTAAACTAGCTGAATAGAAGTATTTTTGGATAGGGTAGAAGCTAAAATATGAAGTGTTCCATATTTTCTAATGCTTTTATCAAAATTTTAAGCTCACAGTATTATCCTTTTTTAGTCTCATGAATTTATATGGTTTAATTCCACCTCTAAAATTCCAAAGTAAAAACATTTATATTAATTAAAATTCAGTCACAATACACCAGCATAATTGTAACCAAAATGCTTCTGAGAAAATTATAGCACATTATTTCAAGTCTGAGCATTTCAAGGACTTCTTTGTTTTGCTAAGATCCAGCTGTTAAGAGTTTTCTGGTCCTTTCATGATTTTTTCACAATAAGTTTTGCTTTCCAGTCACTTTCACAAATGAGTAACTGGAATAGCACTTTTAGTTCTTAGTTCTGAAGAACTAAGTGGTGATGAACAAATTACTTTGATTTATGTACTGTCATGGAGATGATAAAACAGAAACGAAAGAAAATCATGTGATAATGGCAATCATAGTGGCAGGATACTCTTGCCCTTACAAAAATACTAGAGACAGAATTTTGACAGTTTTGTTGTCAGCTCAAATCCTCATTCAAATATTTTTATGGTATTTAATGTTTAACAATTGGCACCCCCAACTTAATTTCATGTGTAAACTAACAATGAGGAAATCCTAAACTTAAAATCATATTTTAAATTTTATTTTCCAATATCATTCCAGATCAAAGCTTGAAAAACTGAACTCTGTAAAATCATGATGTATATTTATATTCAATGTCTCAGGATATTACAGCTGCAACCGTAATTATAGATGATGTCAGTTGTTTCATGTAAAATAAAGAGAAGCTTATTCTTCATGACTGTGGTGTTTCTGCATAGTCAGTCAGAAGTTGCACACCTTTAAATCACTCAGCTTGCTCATTCCCTAAAACTGGAGCCTTCTGATTATAAGAATCCTGCTGGAATAAAGACAGAAGCAGTTCTTGGAGGGAAATACTCATTGTCCGTTATACTCTTATGTACCATCAAATGACTGTCTCTAAATGCTAGAGAAATGGAAAGTAGTTGTGTGCTAAAAATGAGCATATATTTGTGATGAATGTACAGCCGTCTCTGCTGCGCTCCATTGCACCTAACTTAAAAAGTCCCTTAATTTAATACATTGCAGATAGTTGAATTTATATAAGCAAACTGAATAGGTATATGAATTTCACCCACAGCAGAAATGATGTGATACTCTAAGTGACAAAGAAGAACAGAGACGATGCTGAAGAAATCTCTTAAAACTATACTGAAATCATAAAAGTGAAATCTAAAGTTGTGTTTGTAAATACTGAATGCTACTATAGTATTTAGTTACAGTCGCTGAAAAAAAAATGATTTTGTGTCCTTTAAATATAATTCATGAATGTAATTCAGGTTTTGGCCTTAATAAGATACAGTTACCTGTTTTCACTGCTTCAGTTAACACTCTTTAAATATATAACAACATAATACATTTTTAAAAAATGTATGAAATTTAAAATATTGATGATATAAGATTAATAGAATTTAATACTGTGAGTAAATGTAATGCCATCTCAGAGTAATACTAAATAATTCTCAGTTTCTCTCCAAGGCACAAAATATTTGGATTAGTTGTATAGTTTTATTAAAAAAATAAAATTAAGGAAGTTGTACCTATTCAGTTATGTAAATATTTTCCTTTATTTTTCCCTTTTATTTATATAATACAGAAAGATTATATTTACATCCTGGCTTCCTCTTTGATACTTATTACAAATTCAAGGTCTGCATTTTCAATGATATGCAGTAAAATTTTATCTTTATCATCTGCCTACAACTTGAAATCAACCAGTCCAAGTCATGATTCCCAACCCTGTTTCTTTCCTTGAGTAACAAGTGCATATGAGTTTTCTCCCAGTGATCTTTATTTTATATTGTTTATTACATGTAAAAATATGTGATTATATTACTTCACACCTCTATATACTGATCAACATAAAACTTGCCTCTGTATTTTTCCACTTTTTGAAATGTGTAGCAGTTACCATATTGATTAGTACAAAGAATATCATTTCATATTTTTCTGCAGCACTAATACACATATTGAAAATTACTATCATTCATATATTTATTATAGTCAACATTTTAAAAGCACAAATTATACAACTATAACTGAAAATGATTATATTCTTCAACTTTGGAATTCATATAAAATTGAAATTCTTATACCAAATTAGGCATCGCCATTCAGAATGGAAGAAGGTACACAGGGCATTTTGAACATATGATTTTTATAAAATGACTATGGTAATGGTCTCAATTTGTTCCTTAAATCTATTACCACATGGCATATAGCACAGTGTACCTGATACTTATCAATTAATTTGAGAGGCAGTTTTCTATTTCCCTGTTGAGCTTCACCAAAAGTAAGCACCTGTAGGGTATTAGAGTGAAATAAGGTGAAAGAGTTTATTCTGTAACTCTACAGGTCCAGAATTAGTGGTGTTTGCATTCTGTTACCACCAGCCACAGTTACAGGGGCCTGGTTAGTACACCTCTTCTACATATAGTCATGACCTTGTGCCTTGGCATGTTTAGCCTCGAGAAAATACAGTATTTTACTAACTTTTGCTGACTTTTTAGTATACTTACACAATCTTACATTAAATTTCAATAAATTTTCCTCGATTACTCTCTTGATGTAGAATCCTTTCATGGTGCACAGCTTTTTTATTTAATAAATTATGCTATCATACCCAGTGAAACAATCCACTAAAAGTGGTATTTTGGAAACAGGATTTTCATGGCTTTGACTCAAATAATACCAGTGACTGTGGAAACTTCTAGGTCCACAAATTTTGAAGAAACGTTTTTTATCCATGCAAAGAAACAAAGAATTAAAAAATGTGCTATGTTTTGTATTATTCTTTTACTATTCATAAATACCTCCAAATCATGTCAGTTTTGCTCTCTACTTAATCAGCACAAATGTGGTAGCTTATAGCAACTTTCATTCAGCATTATCACAGTGTTATGGTGCTAGAGTATGATTCTGCTTGTCTAGGTCTGCGAATGCAATTCTCTCCTGGGCTTGTTGATTTAACTAAACTCAACAGGTAGATTATCAGGGCATTTGCATGGTCTAGAAATGACTGAATGTGGCTGGTCTGGAATATCCTGGGCTGTGATTATGCAACTCTTTATATAACTTTTCACATTTTAACATGCTAGTCTTGGTTTGATTATGCCCTGATATGATACTAAGAGAAAACAGGAGTTGCAAAACCTTAACTTATGTCTAGTATCTCAACTCACACATCATCATTTTCCAACCTGATTTTTAGAGAATTAAATATTTTCAATTTTAGCCATTCAGGGAAACAAAGATTTCAGATTAGGTTAATTACGAGTTTATGCACTATCTGAGAATAATGAAGACAAAATCAATAGGTTATTTTTCATGATTCATTTATTTATTAAATGCACAGAGAAATGAGTATTTTGTCTAAGTCATTTCTAAAAATTAAATAAAATATAGGAAGGCTATGTTTCATTGATTTTCAATTATTATAAAACAAAAATTTATTTACTTGCAAGTCAGAAAAGTTTACACATTTCTTAAATATACGTGTTTTTGTTGAAAGGATTGTATAACTTAATTTTGTATATAAGCAATACTCTATATTTTTTTCTTCTGTTCTTCCCTTCTTTCTCTTAACTAAGTTTTGTTTTTATTCTGTTGAGGACAGAAAAATAGATTACTTTGGAAATAGGAAAAATGATTTTACATCAGTATAGGAGTTAAAATCCTTTTCACAACTTTTATAAATGTCTGTACAAATTATAAAAGAAAATTAACTCAGTGAATGTAAAGAAACCTAGTGTACATAAACTATTGCACATGACCGTTATCTAGCTGTACTGATTGTGTGCTTAACTCTTACCTCAGGGAGCTTATTAAGGAACATGATTTTGGGAAACTTGTTTTCAGGTGTTTGATACTGAGGGATTCATCAAAGTCTGTAGGGATATAACATCTGTATGTTCATTTTCAACTGAAACAACTGGAATTGAGAAAAAAATATATGAAATTATTCATTGAAACATTTTTATTATGTTCAAAACAATACCCTGCAATGTTTTTTTACTAATTACATGAATACATACATTCAATACAATGGAATTTAAACAACAATTTTAGGAGACATTTATCTGTTTATATTTTCATTTAGAGGATTGTACTTAATAAACATTGGGTGAAAATCACTGAAGCAGAGTAAAAGAATGTGTGTATGTGTTGGTGGGAAAGATTATAGGAATGTGACATGCTCGCAGGAAAAAAAAATATCTTTTCCTTTTAGCAGAGAGCAAGAGAAAAAAAAGAGATTATAAATAAAACATATTGTAATTTGTCAATGTTTGACTACAATGAACGTTTTCTCCCTCAAAGTTTTATAAGTTTTATAAAAAATTATTATTTTAACATTGTTTCTGAGCAATGAGCATGATTAAACAATGTAGTGGAAAAAGAATCAAATTTTCCAAAAATGTATTCATTGAAAACACCAATAGAAAACATTTTGATTGATTAGGAAAAAACAAAACAATTACTGAGGCAAGTAGTGTTAGCAAGATGACAGGAGTTTCTATCACCTGTCTTCACATGGAAACATCAGTTTCAGTAAACATCAATGTGCAGAGAGTTTACAACACTATGTAAAGTACAGAAATAAAGAAATATGATACAAGAGGATACAAAGGACATTTTCATGCTAGCTGCATCAATTTTCCCAGAGTAAATGCAATGAGCAGGTGAGAGGGACACGTAGGAAACTGAAATCAGAACCCAGCTTCGCTGAGGACTCCAGAGCCACGCCTGCCTGCTTAACAACGCACCAGCGGACCAGAGCTGGCACCCAGTGACCTACACACTTCCAGCCTTGGTCCACAGACCCTAAAATACGAAATAAATTCAAATATTCACACATGCACTCACACGGATGCTCCCTAACTTATGATGGCTTTGCTTAAATATTTTTGATTTTGAGATGATGCATGCCGAAGAAATAGGACTTTGACGTTGTAGCTTTTCCTGAGCTAGCAATGTGCACTCGTGTACTCTCTCCCAGGGCAGGACAGCAGCAGGGAGCCGTAGCTCCCGGTCAGGAAGAAAACACGCAAAGCCAACAGCACTGGGTGGTGAACTGTGGTGCATAGCTCCGGGGTTCAGGAAGTTAGAGGTATTAAATGCATTTGGAACTAAGTTATTTTCAATTTGTGATGGCTTCATTAAGATATACGTGTACTGTACGCTGAGATGCATACATGGACACCTATATAAAATACTGTTAAAGCTTTTTAAAAGAAGGAAATTCTGGCACTTGTAACAACTTGTTAGTTTAATTCTGAAATATTTTGCACTCAAAGTTGTTCAATTTTTACAGGACTTAAAGGAAATCTGATGATTCTCCTCTTTCTTCATTTCTTCTCTTTTTCAGTCTTTCTTTTCCTCCTTCCTTCCTATGCTTTCCGTGTTTTTTTTAAAGCATTAATATATTATTTTCTTTTTTTTTTTTTGTTTGCCCATATTTATTCTTATTATGACCTGTGCTTTCCAAGGAGTCCTAGCTGTGGTTAAAGCACGTATTTCCAAACAAGTGTCTTTAGCGCGTTCAGTGTTTTGTTTCCCGAGCTCTGCGCGGCTCTTCGCACATCATACCCTACTATCTTTTTTTTTTTTTTTGCACCAGGGATCGAAATACTCTACGATCTTGATGCCCTTGTTCACTGCGGATGCAGCCTGGGCTAAAATTAGCACCGTGTCATCATTCCACCTCTTTTATTCTATGTGCTGCTGAAATGAGCACACGCTGCCTCTACTTTGAATGATTATATTTTCTGCATATTCAATTCTAATTTAATTTTTTATATTTATTATATAATACACCAACAATTTTATTTTGATTAAACTTTTTTCACATTTTCTTCTCTGCTCATTTTTAAAGAAAAGGACTGTAAATATTTTCATGTAAACAAAACATTACTTTATTTTCCACATATATGTATGTATTATTTACTATACTGAAAAAGTAGTATTTTTGACATTCTACAATTCACATTTCCTAATATGCTATATGGGAGTATATCATCTGAATAATTATCTAGTCATCTCATCTCTTATACTTCTTGTTCTTCTCATTCTTCCTTCATTCTAAATGTTTTCAATACTGGACTACAGAAAAAAATTCCATGTTACAGTATCATTGCTGCTTTAGTGCAAATAAGTATCATTCTTTTATGACTCTTTTTCATGAACTGTTAATATACAGGAAGAATATACAAGCTCTATACCAAAGAGGAGTCAGAGATAATCATGAGCACTGGCCAAAGATAACTGTAAATAAAAATTTAACTGAAAGATGTACTGAAATCACATGTAAGTGAAAATATAATAAACAAGCAATTTTTAATGTCTTCTTGCAGTTTATCCTATAATTATTTTCACAGATAAAAACTTCTTTGATGGAAATTATGAAAGGAATGTTTTATAGGGACCTTTGTCTCATGGTCATTGCAACTGATAATGAACAATATCTTCAGCCATGAAATTGAAGCTATTTTTTTTTAATGAATAGTGGTACTTTAAAAACGAAAATTTCCTTTGTCAGACTATCATAGGTTTGATAGTGCTTTGTAAACAAGCTTCTAAACTTCCTCTATTAAAACATACATCCTTAGCAATCAAAGTTAAAAAAGGAAGAAAGCTTAAAGCCTATAATGGTGAATTTTTTTAGCATGTTCCTTTGACTACCAAATATAATTTTGAATATGGAGTTTTTGGCAGAAAATCAAGCTTATTTACCTCAAGATTGTGTCTGTTGGCCAGAAAGGCATCTATTATTTCTAATGTAAATATGAAGATGAAAAAGATTTCACTCTAGTTTTTGAATTAAATTGATACTTCACTTCCCAGTCAATAATGATAAGGTTTATTCTTAAAGGTTCTTTAAATGGGTACAAATTTCAATATAAAACTGTTTTATATTTGTATAAATGTTTAATATTTTCTAAATGCATCCTCAGAATTATGGATGGTAGGCTACGGGAAATATTTTGATAGAAATATTATTTATCATTTGTCACTTGATACTTTCAATTAACTTTTGAGTCATGCAAGAATATTATTTGGACTTCTGAATTATGCATGGTTCTGAGTATCTGTGTGAAACTAAGTCATATTCATCAAAAAATTTTCAAATGTACTACATAATTTTATTGAATTAAACCAGCTCACCTCTAGTATCTTTGTAACTTTATGTTTATACTATCCCATACATGGCCACCAACATGAGAAATATACACGGATGTTTAATGAGTAAAAGAAACATTGATAGGTTTTTTTTTTACTTTTCTTTACAATAACAGAACATCTGTGAATCTTAAGTAACATTCAAGTTGTTAAAATTAATTTATTCCCTGGAGAATTTCTGTACTCTGATATCCTCATAGTGTTGTCTTCTTTTATTCCTTGCAATTATTGGTGTTGCTTGATTTCTCTCCTTACTTTTGTAACTGATCTTTCTCTCTGATTTCACAGTGAAGGTTTTTTCCTTCCAACTTGATCAAATCTAAAAATCCAGAAGTAACAAGCTATTTTAATTTCAGGAAATATTTACCAAGTGAATTTCAGAAGAAAAAGAACAACTACAATAACAAAACAGTTTTCAATGAATATCTTTATTTTAATGAATAGATTATGTTCTGGTTAAAATATTTGTATCCTCCCTCCTTTTTCTTATAATCAAAATTGTAAGAACTGCAGTACATTTTTCTCCATTTGAATCAAAATGTTGCTAGACATTTGATTGTGAAGGCTTGATAGAGATCCAAATGAACAACAATAAATGAATAACAAACATTCAGGGCTTTGTGCAGCAACATGAAAGCTTTGAATACACCAGATCTCCCTGGTGACTGATATTAGGAGATAACAGATGTGTTGTGTATACAACCTTCTGGTGTGTAAGAATTTTGATGAAGAGCAATTGAATGAAAATGAAAACAAATCTTCCTCAGTGGATTCACGAAACAAAAAAAGTAGCTTGTGTTTTCTTTTTCTTTCAGTCATTACCAACACAGGTAAATTTTCATGTGTTAACAGCATTTATATTCATTTTATTTCTCTTAATAGGAATGGAGTGGAGCCACTTATTCAGTGCCTTCCTGTTTGTGCCACTGTCTTCCTTTTGGGACAGATGTGGCTGAAAATGTCTCCTGTGCTTTGCTATTTACTTTATTACCTATTGGTGTTCTTTTTACTAAGAAATATTTTGAATTATTCAATGCATATAAAATCTAAGTAATTTCCTTCTTGATTTGAGCTAGTGATCAGATGAAGTTTTCTAAATTTTTAAGGGACTAAAAATAATTTTTCCTCTCAAGTAATTTAAAATCAGTAAAGATTATCAAGAGTAACAAAATATATTCTTTATATTGACTTTATTTTGAAATCAAAAGACATAAAACTTCTTACTGAATCATAGTTTTAAGGAGAGCAATAATTTTTGCTATGTTCTGGAATTGAAGGATATATACATATACATATATAATTTTTCACTGAATTTTAAAAATTAACTATGAACTGAAAAATATGCTTAATCTTACATTATTACAATAGTTTTCTGATATTTGAAAACATAAATGATGTCTTTTCTCAATGCCTATGTGATAGGCACTATTTAAGCAATTTCTCAATGTAAGTTAATTTAGAAATAAAATTGAGGAGCTTCATCCAAGATCTATGAGCATTTTATAAACTTCTTAAAATGATCAAGATCAAAGTAATTGATACGCCTTGAAAATCTTTTTCAGTTGATGACTACATGCTCTGCAGTATATGAGCTAATTCATTTTCAGCTTCCTAAAAAGGTACTTTAATAAGTGAAAGTAAAATTGTCAATTAAGTAACTGTTGAATGATAAGCATGAGGGCTAATAACTGCCCTTGGTTGGAAAACTATAAAGCATTTGAAACATGCAGTTAATCCAGTGTCTTCTTGCTTTTTCAAGTGGCTACATGGAAGTTATTGCAACACGCATTATAATTTTTTATATTCTAATGGTGTCTTAAGAATAATTATTTTTAATTATTTAATTTTTCAAAAATCGAATTAATTTTTGTTATATATGTAATACATGATTAACTCATATTGTGTGTTTCAAGGAAAATTTTTGCTGTGAATAATGTAGTTTTATATAAAATAATTATATTGTATTTCTCCTATTTCCAAATATTTTATCTTTCAATTTTATTTGATGTGTAAAATTTAACAATCTTTTTATTTCCAAGATGCTGCTATGTGTTTAATTTTACTTACATAATAGGGTATACTTTAGTAATTAGTACCAATTTATTTCACAAATATTTCATTTAAATATCATGGCCCAGCTCATGCCATTTAAATGTCTTTGAACTGAATCATGTGGAAGTTATTCAGTATTTCCAGTAACTCAATGGTAATTACATAATGAATCATCCTATTGATTCATTAAATGCAGTGGGCTGGGGGATTTAGCTCAGCAGCACAAGCGCCTGCCTTGCTAGCACTCAGTCATGAGTTTGATCCCTGGTACCAAAAAAAAAAAAAATGCAGTTTTAAAATTTGTAGTCTGCTGTGAACAAGACTGCGTCTAATTGTCCTTACTATCATATCTTTTAATAGAATGAAGTAGGAAAATACATGACTTAATGGCTGACTTCAGAAGGGTACTCCAAAAAACCTTAAAAATCTGGACATTTGCAACAATTATTTATTTATGAATTGCTGACTATATTCTTTGGTTAACTTTCCATTAATTGAATATATGTTTTGTAGTAGATTTAGAGCTTAGTAATACTGCATTGTATGTCTCATTGATTTCCCTTATAAATATTAAAGTAAATGAACTCTTTCCAGTTTGTTAGCATAAATAATTTATCTCTGGAGCCTGGAAACTTACTGGAAATTCTTTACATTTTAAGTAAGGCATTTCTAGCCTTAAATACTCAGACAAATGATAGTGACAGAAGAAACAGCATGCACAATAAATAAATTGTTACAATAAATAGCCTAATATTAATAAATGATAGCATTGATAAATAAAAAAAATGTAGTCATATGTTTCTGTATTTATTTCAAAATTTCAAAATCAGCATTGGTTGTGGTAGCAATTTACTGAGTCTAAATTACTTGAATTACATGTATGCATTATATATACATATATGATAAAAATAATATATAGGTCACCTCTGATATGTAAGCAATACTTTAGGGTTGGTGTGTAACACTTATAATTTGGAATGTGTATATATGTGTGCAGTTTAACATGTAAAATGTCCTCATCATATGTCTTAAATATTGCATGGGATATGTTGCTGTTAAAGTGAATTTGGTTAAAACCTACCAAGCTGGGTTTGAGAGCAGAAAGACTCAAACATACTATGGAATGAGGGAAATCTATAGGAGTTATAACCGCTAGAAATAAATGACTTTCTTTTGTTTTTTTGTTTTTGTTTTTTGTTTTTTTGTTTTTTTAAACTGGGAATTGAACTCTGGACATCGCATCTGTTAGGCAGGCATTATGTTACTTGGTTGTATCCCTGGCTTTTGTTTTGATACCTTGATTTTTATCCAGTAAGGAAAATACTGGATTTTTGATCTCCAGGGATATAAAATAATAAATCTGTGTCACTAAAAACCTTTGTTTTTGTACTAATTTGTCACAACAAGAATAGACAACTGAAAAATATAAACCAAAGACTGTTAGTATATGGAATTCAAATTCAGCTGAGCATTTTATATTTTTATTTCCTTCCTCTGAAAATGCAAAATAAATAAATACACTGGATGACGAAAAAGAACAACATGACATTCTGAATTTAGAATGATCAGTTAACATTTCTTGGAGAAAACCATATTTATGTGAAACATTTTATCTTAAACATATAAATATTGGTATATTGTCCATTTATTTTTATCTCATGCCTGTGTGTGTGTGATTATTGGCTTAAAACTAATATTTTATTCACTAAACTATTATCCTGGGTAGAACAGGAAATACGTTTTAAGACAATGAAAGACTAGCTGAAAGAATATTCTTTAAATAGAATATAGTAATATTTAGAATATATTTTATAATGGGAGTTATTTTCTATAAAAAATCTGACAAAGTGAAAGGCATATTTGAATAAATCACGGCTAAGTAACTTTGTACTCTAAAGGGAACTGTAAAATTTAAAAAATATTACATTTCCTACTATGGCAGTCAGCTGTTCAGACAAGTTCAAGCAATCTAATACATTTTGTATAATGTTTCCTTATCCAAAACATAATTCTTTAATTCTTTTTAATTTATTTTAAAATAATTAAATCATAATGTATTTAATTAGAATTTTTTCCCTGAAGAGAACTATTAGAAAAGGAATAAAGCAACAATTTAAACTTGTTAAAGGCAGAAAACCTATGGATATAAGAAGATATGGATACAGAAACAGCAAAGATAAGAAGAAAAAACAGTCTTTCATTAGGAAACAATGAAAATGTATCTGGTATTCGAATGCAGTAGTCTAGAGGAGGTGGAAATCCAGTCTAGAGGCAGCTGCGGAGCACGAATGCACCCTCTGCAAAGCAGTATTCAGCCGTGCTCTTTCTGAAAAGAATATTGCAGTCATTAAAGGAGAAATAGAGGGCAGAGAAAAGAAAATGCCTGCTAAAATGTATGTTTGTGACAGACTCAAACATCATGATCACAACTCTCTTACATGTCTGAGAGAAACACACACAGGCAGACACAAGCTAAAAATCCAGGTTTAAATTTCAGTGTAGTTGGCTTTCCATAACTGTAAAAAATGCATCAAAAAACTCAAGAAAAAGAGAGAAAAGGTTTATTTTGTCTCATAATTTTGAACTGGTTTAAGCCCATAATCAATTTGGCCATCTATTTTAAGTCCATAATCTCTTCAGGGGTCTCCTTCAGGGGTACATTCCCAGTAATCAGAAGAACTTCCACTAGTGAGTCTTGAAACATTTCCACCACGTTTGAGGAGACCCAAGCTGTAGACTAAGATATTAACACATGGTCTATGGGGGCATTATTTAATATCCAAATTATATGACAGCTATTCTACATTAATAAGCTCTATATAGACATGTAAAATGTAATTCATAGTTTATATAAAATAATATTTTATGATTTTAACTAACACAAATATAACAACCATCACTGAATCCATGATTTTATGAGAATGCTGAGTCTTGAATATAATATTTCCTTATTCAGTCTTTATTTTCCTTATTCAGTCTTTTATTAAGTATCTTAATTGTACTTTAATCATCAAATGCGTCCATCTTCTATCCTAAGAGAGATGTATAAATTAAAGTTGAGTAGATTCAGTAGAATGAGTGTGGGATGGGATGGATTGACATTAATAATCATGTATCAGGTAAGTTGAAAGATGGTTTCTAAATATCTGTCTTTTGGATGAAAACAAATGGAAACTTGAAATAAGTATTTACAAACTGCCTAATTGAGTCATCTTAAGCATAATCATTAAAGTACAATTTACTGAAGGAATTAGGGAAATGTCAACATAAAGAAATGACTGATGGAATACTCCTTTGAAAATTTCCGTGAGTTAGACCTTTGCTTAAAATAGATCCTCCCCTATAAATATAGCCTGTTTTGTGTTTGCTATATGTTTTGTTAATTTGCATGTGACCTGCTCTGAAATGCAAATATTCGCCCATGGGAATTTCTAGAAATCTAGCATATATTGTAGGGAAATAGGTTTAAACTAAGACTTACCTAATGTAAAACTTGTGTATATTGTGGATAAACTTGTGTTAATTGCCTGATTATTTGCTGCTGATTGATTTTTAAATGTTCATTAGGTTTTTTTCAAGGAAAATGATCCAAAAATTCACAATCTTAATATTAGATAATTTTATTTGTGCCTATAGTGAAAAAAATTCATTTTCCAAACCCAATTTATTGGATCACAAATTCCCTATTAGACATAAATATCTGTGATAGACAAGGAAAGAAAACAAAATACTTTTAGAAAAGAGGAGGCAATGAATCTATTATTAGAATTAACACTTTATCAAGTTGTTTTTGTGTTTACTTTCCATATCATCTTACAAACCAAATTAATAACTGTGCATGTTAATTTAACTTCTAAGTGTTACATCCTTTTACCTTCAAGTGTTGGCTTGTATTCTGCCATTCTCTCTCTCTCTCTCTCTCTCTCTCTCTCTCTCTGTGTGTGTCTCCCTGTCTCTATCTCATTGTTAAAGCCTAAAATAGGTTTTTAAATGGAAGTTACAACCTTAATATTCAAAGAAAGATAAAGTTTTGACTCAAAAGCAACAAACATTTTTGAAATGTTTGATGTTTCTAAAAAGATATCTCCATTAAACAATTGTAGTCAGCAATCATTCTGATTTAAGCCAGAAAACTATCATAGCCTTCCTTTAAAAGTCATTCTTCTTTCACATTTACCTAATTACAATTTACAAAGTATATAATATCCCTTATAGGTCTCATTCATATTAAGAAATAATGAAGTGCCTGTAACTTCACAATAAAAATCAGTGTTCATAATAATATTTGACCTGGATACATGGTTATTCATGCATAGATGGTTAATATTTGTGGAAAATTAAAGAGTTTGTAGAATTTACAGAGTTTTGCAAAGACAAAGAAAGTTCAGAAAATAGAAAGAACCCAAGTTATTTGAATGATGTGATGTGGGGAATGGAACTCCCAGCCTACTAGATGTGTGATCTCATGTTCTCTACAATAAAAGAATGAATTTGATGAACAATGGAGGTTAGGAGAAAAATATATTTATTGAGAGACAGAAAGCTCCTTTCTGGGAGAGAGACAGAATGGGTCCCAAGAGAGTTGTCAAAGACCGTCTTTTCTAGGTACTTTTATAGAATGAAACCACAAGGTGAGACAGATCCAAGATGGGGAAAACATGGGAACTTGCAAGCAGATGGGGCAGAAGTGGGACATAACTATGTTCAACCAGTAAGATAAATTGTTCAGGTAAAATTGACCAAACCAAGGACAAATGGGGAAGCGAGTCACATAACAAGTGGGTATGCTTAAAGTGCAGTGACTATTTCTGTAGGGGCTGGGGATGATAACTCCTGGTTTCCTCAAAGTGATCCATACTGATTTAGAATATCAGTCCCTGATGTTTATACTTAGGGTGTGATGCTATTTGTTTTGCCTTTTGTTTTGAGATCTGGGCACAGCAGAGGTATCTGTTTCCTCCAATGTTGCAGGGTATCTGGTTTTCTGCACTGGCTCCTTCAAGGGCTCAGCCCTGTTTAACTGCCTATAATATATCTAACTAACTCAGCTGCCTGTAACAATGCTATCTCCATCCATCTCCAAATACATATCTTCTTTAACAAGATCAAAACTTTGAGGATTCATGCAAGTTTTGAATTTTACTCCTCCAGGCTCAGACTGTACATAAAAGCAAGAAGAGAACTGATAATCATTCACATTTTGCTCTTTAAAGACATTTAATGAACAACACATTGGAAAAATGAAACTTTATGTAAAATAAGAAATACAATTATGAGCAATAATAAGCAATTCATGAATATGTAAGATTCTTCTCCATATAGCTTGATTAGTAGTTTTTGAAAACCACCATTATTTAAATTATTTGTGGAGTCTGAGGTTATTTTAAAATCAATAATTTGCTGCTATATCCATATAAATTCTGAGAGTAGAAGTCCCATAATTTGCCACAGATTAAAAAAAAATCACTTACAATGTTGCATTCAATAGAACTTTTTAAAATTCTTGGTATATTACAATCGCTGATTTAGATCAGATTGAAAGCGGGAGAAACAGGAAGCACAGAGAATTCAACAGAAGAGTCAACAGGTTCCCTGTGGAGGAGAAATACAAAACATGTTGAAAAAGTAAATACGATATACCAGGATGGACTTAACTAGAAAAAAGGTTCTTTAACAAAACAGTGAATGAAGTGTGTGCAGTAAAGACTATCAAAAGGGGTTAAAAGTGTTCCTTAGGGGATGATAATACACTGAATAACCTGAAAACATTTGTGTTAAGACAACAAAATTATTTCCTATTTCCTATTAAGTCATTTATTGCAGCTTTCCTGCATAAAAACTTAGGAAATCCCTGCACTAATGTCTTACATGAATGAAGCACAGCAGGTGATCCTCTGAAATTACCTCCCTCTGATGTCTTTCTTCTGCTGTCTGTTTAAATTCTTACCAATTTTTGTTTTTAGGTTATAATTCCCTGTCACTACAAATATTTTATTTCCATAGTTTTGTCACTTACTGTATCCTCTTAATTTACAGAAATTTTCCATTTTACCCAAATTCCATTTAATATCGACATTTCTTTTCAATGTGACAACACATTCACACTTAATTCTGTGAATATTTTCTATGTACCTATTGATTCACCAAGGAGTCAAGTTCTTGCACAGGTTAGCACTCATTTGCTATCTTTTAATCAGGGAATTGACTACTTTGAACCCAACCTATAAATAAGACATATATCAGGGATGTTTTAAGGCTCTCAAAAATTCATGTATTTCTTTAAAGTCAGTATGTAAGCAATATTTTAAACTGAATAACACTCCTCCCTTTTACTTTTTCAACCTTTTTTGCCATTAATTCTATGTATTTATATTTATTTAAATCAAAAGAAAAATTACACGTAAGGTACTCAATATGTTTTGAAGTATGTGTACATTGTATAATGACTAAATTCAGCTAATAAAACATGCAGTATCTCTTATAGTTATCATTAGAAGATGAAAATACTTAACATCTATTTCCATGAATTTTCCAAAAATAACAAAATATTATTAGTTGTAGTAACCATATTCTCAAGAGATTTCATGAATTTATTTCTTATACCTAAATTAAATTTCTTTCTTTTTCTTTTTTTTTTTTTTTTGGTCCTGGGAATTTTACTCAGGACCTTGCACTTGCCCTACAGATGCTTGTGCTACTGAATTATATCCTCAGCTTGAAATATCATTCAGATATATTGTATTTTCAAATTACATTGTTGAACTAATGCATAAATATATATATATACATATTAATAAATTAATGTAGAATTTTTGTAAATTTTAATTTGAAAAGCAGAAAACTGATAATTTCTTTGAAAACAGACTCGCAAATCATTGCACTATGAAAATTGGATATATAATAGTAAACAAACTATAAAATTCTTCAAAAAATTTTGTAGAATACCAGGAATTGAACTCAAGACCTCACACTTGCCAGGTAGGTGCTGCACTGCTGATTTATATTCCTGGCTAAAAGTCTATTTTTTAAATGTATGCTCTAATTATTTTCCTTGAAAACTGATGTAGCCAATGGAGTCTTCAAATGTTTTTGATTTCACATTTCTGATTACTATGGAACTACTTTGAAATACAATGTCTCCAAATGTTTCCACATTTTTCAAACATTGTGATGTTTTAAGGCATCTCAGCAATATTATTTAAATTTCAGGATTTACAATTTTGTGTTTTCTCAGTGCTATAATTTATTAAATGATATCTTCTTGGAATTATAAACTCTAACTCCAGTGCTATGATGTTCTCAAACTTAGCATTTGCTATGGTTTGTGTTTAAATATCCCCCCAAAGCCTCGGGCAGTCATAGGTTAGGGAACACAAACCTTTCTAAGGTTGCTGAGTCTAGCATTTGAGATTGGTTGATTGTCTAGTGCTAGGATTGGCAGTACTACTGCTGCTTCTGCCCCTGAACGAGTAGCTGGCATACAATGTAGGGGAGGGAAGGAGGCATGTTGTTCCCTCTTTTGCCCTTTCGTTGTTGTTGCTTGCAGCTGACAAGAACGGTTGCCCTTTAGCCACGCTTCCTTGCTTTGGAACCAGCTGAGTATGGACTGAGACTTCCACAAAGTGTAAGCTAAATAAACCTTTCCTTCTTTATTTTGGGTTTCAGGTATTTTGTCTCAGCAACTAGAAAAAAAGTAACCAAGACACTACTGTTCCTGACTCATAATACTTATGATATGCTGTGATATGTTGTCTAATGCCATTTCTGGCCACAATAGATTACATATAGGAAAGGGTAAAGCTTACAGTGGAAGCCATTAAGTGACACATGGCTATATAAGAAATTTTGGTGGTTAATGGTCATTATCAGTATGACTGGGTTAAGAAATGACTGGCAGATTAGTAAATATATTTCTAGATGTGACTATGGAAGTGTCCAGAATTTATTGGCATGTGGACTAGCTAACTGAGAGGAAAGACCTACCCTGACTGGGGTGACATCATTCAATAGGCTATAGCCAAGATGGAATAAAGGAAAATGATGAAATGAGCCAGAATTTTTGAAGTTCCAGTCTTCATTAACAAGTGTGTTTTTTCCTACCGTTGTTCCCTGTGGACACCAAAATCAGATTTTTCAGTCTTCAAAATGGACACATACCAGCAATACTCTAGGAGCTCCAGGCCTTCAGTCTCAGATTGGTGCCGCATTCTTGATCCTTCATGCTCTGTGGTTTGCAGCCTCTTGGACTGAGCAGCTACTGGATCGTCTAGCTCTGACTTTCCACTATGCACAGGATAATTCTAGAATATCTTGCCTCTTATCTCATAAGCCTACCTAATAAGCCGTCTTGTTTATTATATAGATAGATAGATAGATAGATAGATAGAGGTTGAGAGACATATATGTCAGAGTTAGTAAATATAAGATCAAGATAAACTGGGATTCCTAAATACATGACTCACATTCAATATTCATGACAATATGTAATCTATTTTCAATAGACATGAACATTTAACATCATAGCTCAGTTGGCTCAGACTTGTGGTCATATTTTTATTTGGTTGATTTATTTGTATCTAAATGAACATTATATGAAATAAAGGGGAAACATTAAAGCTTCTCTTTTAATCTATAGATGAAGTCACTCAAATGCTGAAGCATATTAGAATTCTTGAATAGACTTATGATATAAAACTTGTTTTTCCTGCTGCTAGCTGCATCTTACAGTCATTGCAAAAGACAGTCCTTCACAAATCTAAAGAAATAGATTTACAGGTGGATTAATGATTCTATGATGATTATTGTTTGTAGGCCAAAAGTGATTGTGGGAATCACTACCAATGAACTGCGCCTTCCAAATTTTCATGAGGATAATGACGTCTGAGTTAAGTGGCAAATTTTAATTGCAAAGAACAAAATATGCATGCTCAGAGGTTAATGGAACCAATAAAGTCATCAGAATAGTCTCACATGTACAGATTTCCTATGTTAACTAGTTGATCAGTGCAGCTTTAAGTGAAATATATGGCTAGTCTACTGAACTTTTATGAGTAATTCCAGTAAACATATGATGTGCAAAACTGTTTAATTCACCAAAATATAGACTCAGAACCCACAGACAAATTGTCACCCTTCAGCCAGTTGAATGATCAAGATCAAGTTTGAAGAGGATGGCAGCTCTTCAGCCAAGTATTGTTCCATGTAACTATAAAGGATACCTCCCCACAAATTTTATTGCACTTGCTGCATGAAAATTGTGGCTGTTTGCCATGGTGACAGTGAACTGGAAAATAGAAGTCAGGGGGATAAAGTCCATCTCTGAGAGGACATTAATCCTGGAGAGCTGAAATAGTACATTTTTATTCATCATTCAAATTAGAGGTTTATGGAGGTCAAATGAGCAAAGGAGCTTTGGATACTGCTCAGTGGATTCTTACTCATATCTTGTGAATAAAATAGTTATACACACAGCAGGCACAATTTGTACATTGATTACCTGGATTCTTTTTAGAAGAAATTTCAAATGAGACACTAACAGTCACTCTATCAATGGATTAATACAAAATGAGTAGTGAAAGAATTTCAGAGATTAGTGTCATTTCACAAAACTTGAAAAATGCAAAGAGGGTGATTTATGGTAGATTCTCATTCAACTTGTTGTTTGTGTGATATACAATCCAGACAAATTTAAAGAATAATGATGGGTTGTTACTATCTCAGTCACATGTTGACTCCCATTGCAGCTGTTTTTAGAGATGAAATTTCACACCTGTGGTAGTTTCATACACATTTAAGTCAAAACTTCGTATGCACTCACTAATCCTGATAAATTACTCACTGGTCCTGGGTACCTAGTTGTTAATTTTATGTGAATGGAAAGATGGCTCGAGACATAATTTGCTACTGGAGTCATATATCTCTACTGATTTGTAGATAGTGATTTATGATTTGACTAAATGGTCATGGATGTTGAAAAAACAGATGTAATTTTTACATGAAAGATGGAGCAAGCTATAAACTTTATTTCAGCTCATAGTTCGTAGAGCTCTCAGTACATAGTCATCTAGCTCCAAAACAAGGCAGCGTGGCAGAGGATAAAACAGTTAATGCTATTGCGGAAAGAAGGCAGGAAACAGCAAGCTTCCCTTCCTCTTTTCTCCCAGCAAGGATACAAGACTTTGGAGTCATGACATCTACAGCCAGGGTAGGTCTTCCTGGGTAAACCCACTGGGCTACAAACATAGCTACGCTAACTCCAATTGGTGGACTAATTTGGTATTACATAGCCTTTAACCCCGTACCACATATCCTAGATCCAACCAGTTCTGAAAAGCACCACTTCTGAGTGCATGAGGCTTTAGAGGGACATCGAGACAGAAGCCACGGGGTATTTGAAAAGTATGGTCAATATTTAAATTTTTAAAAATATTAAGCTGAAAGATACATTGCCATTAATCACTACTAACATATTCCCTTTTGCTTTAATTTCATTATGCCGTCATTCTTGTCATTTTCTGGAGCAGTTCTGGAAGTCCTGTTTCATAAGTGTATTTGAGTCATGATTAAAAAAATATTATGAAGGTTGTTACTGTGTGTCATCCAACAAAAAGAAGGACAGGTAAAAACATCAAAGTGTGTTGTCATACATCTTGTTCACCTCATCTGGCATAAACTGACTTCTGGTACACCCTAAGATCAAAATGACCATGAAAGGTAAATGTCTTGAATTGATTCAGTACATCAGTATGGCCACGACAAGCAACTAAAGATACTATCAATAAAGGACTTCCAAAAATTTTGTAGTAAGTGACAAGAATGATGGGGTAAGTGTGTAGAAAACAATGGACAGTGGCCCTGAATCAAGGCCAGCAAATTGCTATAACTGCTGGTTTCAAACAGGAGCCTAAGGAGAATTCTTTCTGTAGTCTGTTGGCCATTTCAGAACTTTTGAAATGTAATGGTCAATTCATCAGAAAGAAATAGATGAGTGCGGCAGACTTTTGGCAGCCCACAGGAGAAAGACCCTGGTGTCTCCGGACCTGTACCATGCAGCGACCAGGGATGCTGGGAGAACAAGGAGTTCTCCCCTCTCTGGTGAGCGGCTGTGAGCATACCAGTGCAAGGGCTGAGAATCAAACATCTCATGTGGTCCAGTCCCCCATCCTGTGCCTCCCCTCCCCCGCTTAGCAAGTGGGAGCCAGTGAACTGGACATCTTGTGTAAGATTGGCTGTGTTGTTTTGTATGAACTTTCCGTATACAAAGATATGGACAACCATTTGGAAGAAAACAAGAGACAATATGACAGATAGTGAAGATCTCTGGTTGTCTAGCTTTGAAATTTATGCTTTCTTATGTCCTATTTGTTCTGTTTTGTTGTGTTAAATTTTACCCCCTTTAAAATTAAAAAAACATATTAAAAAAAGGAAACAATGGACAGAATTCAGTGATGATTAAGGTAATGTTTCTTTTACTGGAATTTTTTAAAATTTAAACATTTTTTTAATCAATCCTCATATATTCTTGTTTCATAATAGAACTACTACAACTTATAGGCTTTCACTCCATCTTTCTAAATTGAATGTAATTTATCCTAATTATCTGTGTTTTTCTCTATTGGAACAAACTAAAATATTTAAAAGAACATCTGCTCTGAAAAAGACTGCATTTCAGTCTTACTTCCTTACCTTCTTGGAAATTAAATAAAATTAACTTTTGGACAGTAATTCAAAAATTACATTTAGGAAATCTTGGAAATAAATGTAATACAAAAATTTAAAAATGTATTTGAACTGCCAAGAACAGCTAGAGCTTAGTGGAAGATACCTTCAAAGAAGGAAACACAAGAAACACAGTGTAGCTTTAAAACATTCTGACAAAAACAGCAACAAAGGAACTTCTCATTCTGAAGTGAAATGTAATAATGGGTAAATGAAGTGCTCTAATTAAAAGAAGCAAAGGATGTAAAATTAGCTAAATGCATAAATGGAACATATTTTGGTAGGAAACAGTTTTATCTCGAATAGCAAACATTCTTCTAATTTTGTTCTGATTAAATTGCATGTAGGATAAAAAAATACAGTCATAATTTAGTTATATAGCATGACCCCGTGAAGAATTATCCATCAAGACTTCCATAATTAAACATGCTGCGATAATGTGGGGTCTGTCTGGAGGTGAGTGTCTTAGTTACTTGTCTCTTACTACTGGAACAAAATATCCAACACTCAAAATTAAGAAAGGAAAGGTTTATTTAGCTTACAATTTGTAAAAGATTCAGTCCGTAATCAGCTGGCTTCAAAGCAGGATGGCATGGGAGAGAAGAAACAGTTCACGGCAGCAGAAGACAGCAAAAGCAGAAAGAGCAAAAAAGCAAGAGTAGAACAAGCCTCTTGTCCTTTATATTGTAACTAGGTTACCATCCCCAGCCAGTGTGGTGTAGCACTCACACTACCTCTGTGCCCTTCTCCTACACGGGCTGGGCTGAGGATGTTTGCAAAGTAAGAGCCCTGGTTTCCTGCTGAGTTGCTTAAACTTTTAAACTAAGTTGACACAATGTAAGAACCATTACAGTGACTCAGTGGGGTTGTGCCTTGGAAGTCTATTTCTCCCTCTCCAGCTGTCCTTCTTCTCAGGTGGGTTCAGCACCTTTTCCTCCACCATGGTCCTGTGCCATCGTGATCCTGGGTGAGAGCCAGACAACAACGAACTGATACCTTGAGCTAGAATAAACCTCTCCTCAAATGGTTGGTGCTAGGATTTTTATTACAGGCACACTAAGATACTTTCCTACTACTAACGTAAAGCATGTTTTACTACTACAGTGTTACACTTCACATATCTACCATAAAGCAATGAATGGTGAAAACAGCATGCACTAAGTGAAAGCCTTTGGGAACCAAGAATAGATACAGTACAGCACATGCAGTTAGTGGTGTCCAGCAAAGTGTAATACATATATGCCTAGCTTTCATTACATATGTTAAAGCAACAAAAATGTAATATGATTTAAAGATAAACATGACCTGTATAAATTAAAACTATATTTATGAAAATATATGGTTTCAGAGAAGGATACCTACTGTATTACACACATTCAAGAGAATGCCTCTGTTGCATACTGTTTGAAAAGGATGATATTAGGGATACAGCTAAAGAAATGGGTCAAACTAAAGACTTGGACCAAATAGGTTTCTTGTTTAGTTTGTTATTTTTATGAGGTGTAAATCAAAGAGTATTGTTTTTTATTTTTTCATTTGAATTATACAATTAGAACAATGTACATTAAAAGGAACATTTTGTTTATTCTGTTATGTACAGATATCTTTTAAAGTCACTTTGGATTGAGTAACAAGAATATTTCCCCAGATTACAATTTTGGGCTTACTTATCTCTGTATTTTAAATGGCAGAAGCAAAATTGCGAGTGTGCACGTTTGTGTGTGTGTGTGTGTGTTTGAGTGTGTGTTTACACAAAAAAGAATACTGAGGACTTTAAACAGCTTCCAAACTATAGTCTTAGGATGGTATATATTCTAAATTCTCTGCATCTATGAAAACTTTTTGTCCCAGATTATTCTATAATATGCTGTATATAAATATGAGGATCAAATATACCTCTGTGCCACTGCAATGTGCTAATCTTTGCCACTTGTGTTTTTATTATTGTAATCAAAAATTAATTATCTTTTCTCAAGAAAATTCATTTGCAATTCATTATTAAATACTATACAAAATTTCAAAAGAATTTCACTGGGTTATTGTACATATGTTCAACTTAACATAGTTTTGTTAGATATCAATTTTTGTCAAATTTCTATATGACTGGAAAGTTATCCCCTCTGTATTTATATCAAAGATATATATCAATTTATATTTTAATTTTTCAGTTGTACCATATAGTATAATTGATTTCAGAATACACAGAAATAATGTGAGAAACATGCATACTGATTCAAATATTTCAAAGCATATTAACAGATTTAATTTTAACAAAGCACAATCTTCCCTATTCATTTCCTCTGATATAAGAGAACAAAATACATCCTGAAGTGTAGTGACTAATAGAAATTATAAAGCTTTCAGTTGGAATTGATCTTTATGTCCACTTTAGTCACCCTCTTTTCCAATGCATGGGTTTCCTTATTTGATGTCTAACCAATATGAAATGTAAATAAATCATCAGAGAAAAATCTTAAATTTGCAAAAGAGTTATGCTTTTTCTGAAATCTACAGAAAGTGCATGTAACAAAAGCACTGAGAATGCAATAACACTGCAGTACATCCACTATAGTGTCAGAACTAACATTATAGAAACCAGACAGTAGACAGAATGCACAGTAAGATCTGAGGTATCAGGCAACAAGCCAATCAAGTACAACTTAAACTGAGATCAGTGCAGTGTAACCAGAGACTCCTTCAATGACAGTTTCAGCAGTAGTCGATTTAGAAAGGGCATAACAAAAGCATGGATCAGAACAGGAAAAAAAATACCCTGGTAATGATTCTGAGCAATAAATATACATTCGAGCTAATCATGTGATGAAGTTAAATGGTAAGCCCAGTAATAGTGTATAAAATGTAATTAAATCAAAACTGCAAAGAAAATTAAAAAATATAGGTGATAAATTTGGGTTAACAATATAACTTAATCTAGGAAGAGAGAAATATTCTTTGAATGGTAATAAAATGACCCATAAACTTTCTTGTGTTAGCTCTGGGTGACCATCAGAAAATATTATAAATTCTGAAAAAAAAATTTTGAAAATAGGTGAGGCCACATTATTCCTTCAATGGATTAAATAGTGAAGAAAGCACATTGCAAGTTTCTTGTGCACTGTCTGTTTAAATATGTCTTTCATCATACTCTTGAATGTTACTTTCTTTTGCATTTCCTATGAGCTTTGGATAAAAAAGAATGCATATGTTTTCAGGACATTTAAACAATTTTTATAGTTGCAGGTACAGGGTTAAAGCATCAGTCATTTGAAGGAAAATACTTACTATTGTATTCATAACATGGCACAAATTCATTATACTCTGAAGTAGAAAAATAACAGGGAAATTTTAATTAGTATTTGTTTTCCATGTTTAATAATCACTTTCTTCTTAGTGTCTATTCTAGTAAGAAACATATCTTTTATATGTCCTTGCTCTTTTTTTTCTAAATAAGTAGGAGGACACAGAAAGAAACCTCTTTTTTTTTTTGTAAATGTGGAAGACCAAGCTCATTTAAAGTCCTTGCTAGATGCCCCATTGGGGAAGTTCTTTATACTTTGAAAACCATTTCCCTGTGAATTAATTCACATAAAACAACGTGTTATGCTTGTCAAGTTACATTTTACAAAAACATGGTCTTGTTAAATATTTACAAAGTTTTCAGCAAGTTGTACTGCATGGGATAGTTTCAAAATCTCTGAATATTTTTGAAGTTTTGGTTCAGGCCTTTGATTCAAGCAATTAGCTGACTTGACTGTAAGGTTTTTTATATACATTCATATTAAAGATACTGAGAGTTGCATTTTATTCATCTGATACAAAATATACAAGTGATCAAGTCAGTCACTGTGAACAGAGCTGAAATTGTTAGGAACATTTCATCATTTATAAAACTGAATATGAGAACATTTCATCATTTATAAAACATTAACATTTAACCTTTGTGTTAATAGCTGAAAATCAAAATACCCAACAAATCCATCTCCAAATGTTGTACTCCCCAAATCCAGAAAAATCAAATTGTAATATATATATTTATATATATTTATATATATATATTTATATATATATATTTATATATATTTATATATATATTTATATATATATATTTATATATGACTTTTAAAAATTCAATAATCAGTCAGAGCATGGACAATTGGACAGGACTCATCAGTTATGGAGACTTGTCGATCATGTAAAGTATGCATGCACAGAGAAGCTTCAGAGCCCTACAAACTGGATGGCCAGAACTGGTTTTCAAAGGTTGTTATAAAGATGACGGCCATTGGCATTGTGGGACACTGTCTTCTTGCTCTCGTAATGGCATGCATTGTTTGCATATTGTATGTTTTTTCTTGTTTCTTTTCTTTAGATTGCATCTTGTTCACTGGAGCCCTTCTTTTCCACTTTTTCTTATTCTGTTGTTAACTTTAAAAATTATTAAGTGTTTATATTCTTTGGTTGTTCCATTCAATTATTTGCATGGGACAAGAGGTTAGACAGGACTACTGGGAACTCCACCATCCAGCAGCAGTGCTACTTGATAAAGCATCTCAGCCAGCTAGATTTCATTATAGATTTTTACTAGTTTTTTGGCCACCCATTGTATTGGCAAATCCCTAGTATTAATCCCTTTATTCCCAGCGTTCCATTCATAGAATGGATATGGAACATAAAAACTTTTTCTTTTCAAATTCTTGTTCCTTGGCTTTTTCTACATAAATATAATAATTTCAATAAAAAATTCAACAAATTGCAACTTTCAGTACAAACCAATTTTATCTCTCCTAGAAGGGAATGTATACTATTCCACATAGAGACTGATTGATGGAAATGCTTTCATTTTCTCCAAAAGAGTACAAAAGTTACAAATCCACCATTGAGTTTCAAGGAATCAACAACCTTGGAAAGGAATTTGAAATATAGTAGCTTCTTTGGAGCTTTGGTACAATGGAAGAACCCCAGGATTTCTGTAAGAATCTAAAGGTGTGGTACAAATTTTAAAAATCTAAAATTGCACAATGAGACAAATTTCTCTTGTAAACTAAGTAAAATTTCCCACAGTCTAGCAGTGATTTGGAATGAGTTTTGGATTTTTCCCAACACAATAGAAAAGAGTGGCCTTCTGTCTACATCTAGTTGCCTGGTTATAACTTGCCGTCGTTTATATCTGAAATGTACATAAAGGCTCAGATGTCGAAGTTTTGTTTCCCAGTCCACAGCAGTAGGAGGAAGAGGTGGAACCTCTGAGGACTGGTGTGCAGGTGGAGGAAATTAGGTCTTTGGGGATTTGTCGTTGGAACAGATATTGGGACCCAGGTCGCTTTCTTGGCCTCTGTTTCCCTGTAGCCATGAAATGAGATTTTCTGTACCACACACTTCCACCATAACACTGTGCCTCACCACAGGTCCAGAGGCAATGAAGTCACACGAGCCTGGATTGAAACATCTGACACTGTAAACATTTTACTTTAAAGTTGTTTATCTCAGGTATTTTTTCACAGCAATGCAAAACTGACTAATATATGACACATATTTTACAAATGACAAATGCCTAAAATGGTAGAAATTTTGTTTCTAACCTATCAGTCCCAGGTAATTGATCTCTAAATAAAAATGAACCCTCTGTAGAAAAGAAATGCTACATATGGTTACTTATAACATATTGTATACTTAATTTAAATATATTAATTCTCAATATTTTCAATGATTATTTTACAGTGGATCATAAATACACTAAAATATTCTGATGTTTATAAGAAAAGTATACTTTAATAAGACTGTGACAATGATTACTCCAGGTTATGAAAGCCTTACTTGTTTTAATATTTAATTCATGGAGTTAATATACTTTAACTGTGATAACTCTGCAAAGCATTTTAATGAATTATAATTAGTAGTTTGTGGAATATGCTGACCCATAAGGGCTGATAGCTGGAGGAGATGTGAATCAGATAATGAGAAAGAGGAGCTATAATGAACAAAGGATTGGTCATTAGAGCTATAATGCTCATATTTCAGCTTCTTCGTATTTCAAGGATGCCCTTGTCTTAACTTAATTATCAGATTCCTACTACAATCCTTTTGTTCAATAAGACTCACTAGCATTCTATTTCTATTTAACAATTGTTCTTGGTGGTCATACTCCCCAAATTGCTATACAAATTTAATGCAATCCTGATCATAACATACCTAACAAAATTAGAGAAAACAATCCTAAAGTTCATTTGAAACCAGGAGAGATCAAGAATAGCAAAAGCAATTTGGAGCAGCGTCCCCTGGGATGTTGCAATCCCTGACTCAAAATTATATTACAAAGCTACTGTGATAAAATCAACATTGCATTGGGAAAAAAATAGACTCACGGTTCAACTGAATAGATTAGAAGATGCAGAAGCAACTCCATACATACTCGGCTACTATTGAAAAAAGCAGCCAAATACCTTCAGTGGAAGAAAGATAACTTCCTAATAAATGGCCCTGGAAAAACTAGCTCTCCACATGCCAAAGTCTGAAACTATGCCCATATCTTTCACCATGCACTAAGCTAAAATCAAAAGGGATG
This sequence comes from Dolichotis patagonum, assembly GCA_004027295.1. Classification (NCBI taxonomy): domain Eukaryota; kingdom Metazoa; phylum Chordata; class Mammalia; order Rodentia; family Caviidae; genus Dolichotis; species Dolichotis patagonum. Next base: position 38,699 of record PVJX010009984.1, read on the forward strand.
AAAGATCTAAATACTGAAAGACAAACACTAAATCTGGAGGAAGAGAATAGGTAGAACACTTGAAGACATTGGTGTAGGCAAAGATTTTAAAAACAAAACCCTGGTCACACAGGAAATATCACTAAGAGTTAACAACTGGAATCTCGTTGTATTAAAAAGCTTTTAGTACAGCAAAAGAAATCATCAGCAGAGTGAAGAGACAACCTAGAATGGAAAACGCTTGCCAGCTGTTCTTCAGACAAAGGACTAATATCTAGAATAATAAAGAAATAGAAAAAATCAGACCCCTAAGTATGAAGACCTGTTCCAAAACTGTCCTAAAGATCTTATCATACCAATGAACTCAATTACCTGCACTGTGCTTGCTAGCCTCAAAATTATCTCTATTCATAATCTCCTTGTGTTCTAGGAATGTTAAATGGCTGTTGGCCCATTTTCTTTCTTTCTTTTTAATATGGAATGCTTCATGAATTTGCATGTCATGCTTGTGCAGGGGCCATGCTAATCTTCTCTGTATCATTTCAATTTTAGTATATGTGCTGCCGAAGAGAGCATAGCTCATTTTCATAGATACTTTTCATATACGGTACAGCATTTAAATGCATTAAATTCTATTGACTACAACATAAAGAATTGGAAAATATGAATCAGCCTGTATAGTTTACCAGTGACTTCAAATGTGGTATATAATAATTCTCACTACATTTAAAATCTTAATAAATATTAACTAATTGAATGACTGAATGCCATAGAAAGCTTCTTGATGGATCTCCAGTTCTGTAATTTTTTTTTTTTTTTTTTTGGGTACTGGGAATCAAAGTCAGGACCTTACACTTGCCAGGTAGGCACTGTGTCAACGAGCCATAGTCCTGGCCCTTATTTGTTCTTCATCATATCCCAAAAGATATGATGTCCTTATGTCTTAAGAAAGCAAAAACTATTTTAACCATTGGGCAGTTGAAATTATTCACTACACATGTTTACATGAGTTTGATTTTTGAATCATGTAGACTGAAAACAGAGTAACAAGGACAACAATGTGGAAAGTAAATGATATTACAATGGTCTGTGATGAATAACAAAAAGTTAAAGGGAAGACTATTGACTTTTTCTTAGCTTGTTAACTCTCGAGATGAAATCCATGGTTAGAATATTTGTTTCACTTTGGAAAAAATATCTAAACCTCCAAATGTGCTTTGTTGGGAAAAACATTTAGTGTGTGTTTGTACAATAAATGAGGACAGGTTCAAAGTAGATCTGTGATGCACTACATCTTGTGTGACACCAGTTTATTCTGAAGATAAAAGACACTTGCAGTATTAATCACATTACTATATTGAGTAATATTGGTTTTACTTATAAAATAAGGATATTTAGAAATAAATTTGATATCATTTAGGTATTATTAAAGTAATAATGTAAATAAAATGATAATTCAATAATTTTATATCTGAAATAATATTTTTGTTTCTTTTGTGATTTAAGTTTATAAAGTGGAAATACTGAAAATGACATAGACAAAGAATGTATTCTTATTTTAATTAGGTACTAGACTTATGAAATTTTGTACAGATAAGAATCTGCTGCTCAATAGTATATTTAAAATTGCATATGCATTCTCATTCATCTGCCATGAGATTACACAAAAATAAACATGATAAGTTATTTGTGACCTTTAAAATGATAAACAAAAATAAAATTTTCAATGTGCCCATTACTGTTCCATTTTCAGAATGGTGATTGTTTTGTTACAGAAAAAACTTGTGGGGATTCTCCTGCATCAGCCTCCTAAGTATTTAGATTACACAAGTGCATCACCACACCCAACTTCAAAGCTTAATTTTAAACAGAGATCTATTATATGATTCATAAACAACTCAAAAAACAGTTCTTGGCAATTAATATTTATAAATGCTTCATATTCACACATATATGTTTTATTTGCTATAGAAAAAATCTATTTTTCAGTGCTTAGAATATTGAATTTTAATAAATTTTTTCTTAGGTCAACTTGTGGTGAATGTGAATTTCCAAGGAATTGTCTCATACTATTTGAGCATAACTGTGATGGGAAAAAGTATTTAATAAATTTATGTATGGTAATAAATATATTGCTAAATATGTTGATTTTTAAAATAAATATACCCTATGTGGGAATATTTCTTATTCATCAAAATAGTAATAATGTATTTAATTAAAACATGTTTGAAGTAAACATAAATTATGCAAGGGCGTAATATGTTTCAATCATTATTTCACTTTTTCTTCACCCTATTTACCTTCTGGTATGTTTCAGTATGTCAGGACCATGTTGTATAGTCAGTGTGAAGGTGGGATTAAAACGTGTGACTGAACAATATAAAGACTGTTAAAATTTTTTAAAAAAATTATCATAAAATCCACGTGGTCATTAATCCCTCTCAAAAATCTTCTCATTTTCAATAGTCTTTTACCATCACTTTTGCCTCTTTCTCAACAATTCTTGAAGTCCTCTTCCCTACTTGTCTTTAATTGTCTTAGATTTGCTCTCTCCATGCCCTGAATTGATTGCAAACATTTACCTCTCATAGTCTTGTCTTTAGGAAAGAGTCCTAAAATATGTGGTACCACAACTAGTGAACAAAGTGGATGAGGTTAATTATTGAGAAGTTTTTATGAACCTGCTTTTTCATTGGATGGAAGTGGGCAGGGCATTCACCCTATTTTTGATCACATCTCATAAACACATTGATGACAGAGGACTTTTTAAAGAACTGGTTCAGAAATTAGCAAGAGTTGAGGGAAAACTGAATGCAAATCAAGTGGGAGTATTTTGAGGGAAGGTTAAAGCCATGTGTCTTAATATAACAAAATTATTAATTTAAATATTCAGCCCTTCTATACATTACAGATCAAACTACATCCTTCTGTGACCTTTAAAACCAGTGTACTAGAAGATAAATAAATAGTAAATGTGCCCATTACTGTAGTAAGTAATTTCAAACTTGTAGTAAGTACTTAGACTTTTTTTTTAAATCTTCAGATTGCTGAGGAAATGAAGCAATCAATAGCCCAAAGAAATCTGAGAGGAACAGCTAAACTTCAGACTTACTCTTAGTTGGCATATCAGGGTAGTCGCCATCAGGCAACTGTGGTGTGAGGGCGTGGGAGTGAGGCCTGAGCAGAACACATCAAAAAATGTTCAGGTGAAAAACAGCTTTGATGGTATCAGTACAAGCTTTAAATGTATCGGTGTTTAAAAGCCAAATAATTTCAAAATTTAAATTATCCTTCTTTTCTTTTCTTTCCCAGTGAAGCTTTTTATTTTCAAGTCTTTTAAACTGCAAGTATAAAATAAAGAATAATTTTCACTGACTCAATATTCACATTATTATTCTTCTTCAGATGTTGACTAAAGAATGTTTAAATAAAAGAAACATCTCAGATGTAGGAGTAAATAATGTTGTTTTTTTTTTTTCCTTCAAAGATTTTTCTTCTGTAGATCTAATTGTGTCTGGCAATAAAACACATTGCTACAGCTGCACTCTCTTTAGTGAATTACTTTTTAATTACCAACAATTCTCTTCATTTGGCTCGGATGACCAGAATAGCATCTGGAAATTAAGGACAAATAATAGTCACTCCAATACAACATATCTTCTTAGTTTTACAAATCTCCATTTTGTAATTTTTAGCTTTAACTGAAGTTGTCATTATTATCATTTTTAATTTCAGTACTACTTAATAATTTTAGGCCTAAGTTCAGCAAAGAGATAAACTAGTAAGTCAGGCAAAGCACGGTAATTGAATCAGCAGGTCTGACATATTTTCCTGATGCAACTTTCAAAATGAAATGCCAACTGGCACAGCCTATTTTAGAAAAGTTAAAGTTTATTTTAGAAAAGAGCATTTTTGAGTCCGAGTTATTTCCGTCATGGAAGGCTGAGTTACCTTTCAGCATTGTAATATTTTTACTGCCTTTTGCCTCTTCCAGAAGGCTGGGAAATAAGTTCCCTAGGTAATCCACTAGGCTGGAAACAGATTTTTTCTTTTTAAACAACGAGGCTCAGCATCCTGGATAGAAAAGAGCCTCAAAACACTGTTTTCCATTTCAGAATTAGGAAAAGAGAGCCAGTCCCACAGAGAGGTTTAACATGCTCAGCTGCTTTGATTGTAAGAGAGACCCACACAGTGTCTGTTGGTTGGTTCCCAAATCACATGGTGGAAAGAGCTTTGCAGTTCTATGTTGTTACAAAGGGTAGGTCATTATATGCAGCATCTGCCTGTTCTGTTCCTTCCATCATTTTGCATCTTCTCACTGCATTTTAAATAAGCATCTTTCCAAACGAAAATATCCCTTCTTCTCTGTTTTCATTTATATATTGGATAAATGGAGAATTGATGCAACGTATATTTTTCAACTTAATAGCAGAAAATGGCAAAGCATTATTTAATGTTTTACAATCTGATAAAAGTATATAATATTCAACAGTAATATAATGAATGATAACCTACAGCAGGCTATCCTTGACAATGGGATTTCAAAACTGTGTGTATTAGAAAAAGTCTTAAGATCTTTGACCACAATGTGTTAGCCAGGGAAGTACCAGGAGAAGCTGAAAAGAGTGAAGTGTCCTCAGGCATGAGTGTTACTGGAACAAATAATCAGGTGAAGATTAGAAAGAACATATTCCATAAGAACCACACAGATTTTGTCTTGTCAAAAACACTGAAAGGATGGCCATATGAAGAGGCCTAGGTAAGTAAACACTGTTGGAATTCCCAATGGCAGAGGACAACGGACCCTATAGGCAAGGGCTTGTTTTTGTTGTTGCTATAGCTCTTTGTTTGTTTTTTGTTGTTGTTACTTGTTTGCTTATTTTGGTTTTTGTCTTTTCCAGCCACACAATTAATTAATTCTATGCTACAGAAAAGGATAATGTGACTTTTCTCTTAAAAAATCAATGTGTTTATCTCAATTACAGGTATCATTTGAAATGGCACATGTTTAGATTAGAACAAATTTGAATTTAAGACTTGGTTCCATTTTGAATGCATTGATTTTATGGAAATTCCTCAAGACCTTAAAAATAGAAATTTCATGTCACTCAATTGTATCTCTTCTGTGTATCTTCCCCATAATTTAAAGAAATAACATTTCCTATGTTTGTAGCAGCACAACTCATAATAGCTAAATCTTGGAAGCATATATATTTGTCTGTGTATCTATCAACAAATGAATGGATAAAGAGATACACAAGACTGTACTCCTCAGTCATAAACAAGGATCAATTTGAGTGAGTCGTTTGTAGAAACACAGATGCATCTTAGTCCATAAGACTAAGTGAAATAAATCATATTTAAGTTACATATCTCATGGCTTCTCTAATATGAGAAACTCAAAGTATAAATAATTTAAAAAGCAAATAGATGATAGGAAGGATATCTGATAAGAAACAAAGTGTGACATTTGGAAGGGGACTGGGATGGAAGAGAAAAGAGGGAAAGTAAAAAAGGACCAAGATGTGATACGTATATGCACCAGTTTCTCATGACAGATTAATTTATTCTTTTTCACAAATATATATCAATACTTTAATAAAGAATGCTAGTAAATTTAAAAGTTAAACTAATACAAGAAAATCTGACTTCAATTCCAAGTCGACGTCAAATCTGGACATTTTCACTATGAGCTCATTAATATATGGGTGAAATTGATGCTGTAAGATTGGGTGAATACACAAATATCAAAATATCACATTGTACTCAGAAAGAGAATTATGACTTGCAAGTTCAAATAATATTAAAAAAGTTGAAAAGACTGGATGAGTTCATTTGAAGTAAAGAAAATAAATAGCTAAAGAAATTTAGGAATAAACACAGATCTTCCCACAATATAAGACTTAGCCAAAACTTTAAAATAATAAACAAAGACATAAACTATGAATACTTAATATGGCATTTCAGGAAACACCTTCATTCTGCTTTCTCATCCCTCTCTTTCCTAGGTATATTATTTTTTCCTTAACTTTATCTCATAAAGAGCCAATTCTTAAACCTGTGAGTTTATGACATGGGCTCCTTAGCCCACAATAGTGTAATAAAGGCGCCCAGGCTGGTTTGTGTTACAGAAAAAAAAATACTCAATATGTCAGATGTATGATATATAATCTCTACAAATGTAGTTTTGTTTATATTATTGCAGTATATTAAATTTTCAAATATAGTGTTTTATGACTTTTGTTATTCATAAGGGACACAGATTCCAAGCATAGATTTTTATCCTTTTCTTAATTTCACAGGTTTTGATCCCATTAAATACTTTGCACCCAAACTTCATCTAATCAGTTTGTTTCCAGAGAGCACAAAGGGTAAATATATTCTCAAATGTAATAATAATTGTTTTTTGATGTGAATGCTACTGTTTGGTCTGTGCTACTTCTTTTTTTCAGTACTAAAGATTGAACCCAGGTCCTTATGCAATAAACTACAACCCCAGTGCTTCTGTCATTTTTATTTTATTTTGAGACATGGTCTCACAAAGTTCCTAAATTACTGGACTGCACTTAATCATTGATACTTTTGCCTCAGCCTCATAGATTGCTGGGATTACAGATGTAAGCCTTCACTTTTGCCTCGTATGTTAATTTGAAAAAAAAATTAGAATTGATGTCATTATTCATAAATTATCATTTTCTGCAGAATTAAGTATTCTTTAGCTTTCTTGTCAACAGATGACATACTACATGCACAATGCTTTCCAAATGAGAATATTCCCAGGATTAACTTCAAAATAGCTATTTTCTTATTCTCTATTCATTTATCTAAATCAAGATATACATTAATTTGCTTCATTTAAAGTAGACTTTTCTTGCACAGTTTCAGTTTTATTTGAATTCTTTTTCACTGATTTTGCTGTTTCAATGTTGAGAAAAGAAATGGATTATTTGCCTACTTCCTGATATCATCAATCTTTTCTTTATTTTAGTAATTGCTTCAAATACATTCTGCTCTATTGAAGTCCACTCATCTTATTTTTCACTATCAAATATGTGTCATGTTATGACAGTGTGTTTTCTCTCTGTGATTTCCAATGGTCATGTGTTCATACATATGCACATTGTATGATTCATATTTTCAAATATTGCCTTAATTTTATGACGTTTTCCTAGCTGTGTCTCATAATATTGAATCTGTGACATAATTAATTCTTTATATCCTTTTTAAAATAGAAACACCAAAACCATTTCTGTCTTTCAATTCTTAACTTTCATACTCTGATTCATGCAGGATATGCCTTAGATTTCCTATATCACATATCATATTTTCCTGAATTGTATTCTTCATTTATGTTTCTATACTACCTAATACATATTTTAATAATAGATGCATTGAAGTTTTCAAATTCTTTCAAATCCAAATATATATTATATGTATATATATGTAATTTATGTATCCTATTATTACTACATCATTTACACTTTGTTAGGAGAAAGAATTTGGGATAGAAAGCATGTCACAGTTTTGAAAATCAGTTTCCTTGTCTTCTAGGATTCAGCATTGTGAAATACAGTATCATTAAATCATTGCAACTTTGTAGATTCTGTAAAAGCAAGTGTCCATGTATTCATCATTCTGGTAGTTCACAATGATTTTCATATGTTTGGGTCATTTTATTTAGACTAGAAATTGATGTATCTTCCAATTTAAAAAAGCTATTTAAATCTTGAATTTTTAAAATTACTTTAGGGAATATTTCCATTTGATTGTCTTCTTTTTACTTTCTAGAACATACAGTTACAAAAACACTGCACATTTACTGAGTTTTATTTTATTCTTTTTCTCAATGCTAAGACTTCAAGTAAATTTTATTTTTTTTTCATTTAAAAATATTTCCTTTATATAACTTAACTGTTTATGGATGTCTAAAATTTTTTGTGATGATCAAAGAAATCTAACTACTTTATTTTTTATATTTGATTTAATTCTCAGGAACTCTTACTAGGTATTTAGGAATAAATAAGGAAAGAGTCAAAGCTGTAGAACCTAAAATAGAAATTCTCAATCTTAATTCAGCTACATTTAATTATTTATTTTAAATATTTCAATGATTAAAGTCTCTTCTGGGATTTGCCATCCTTGTAATCCTGTTCTTTCTCTTTCAGCAGCCCAGGTGGTGATTGCTTACAGGTTTATGGAGGGAATTGCTTGCCGATAAGTGAGAGTGTGTAAAGTACCGTGCATTCTCTGGACTCTCATTGTCTTCCACTGTGATAGGTGTGAGGATTGTGTGGGTCATCTACTACCCAAGGTTGGGGGTCTGCCAGTGATATCCGTGACCAATGATTCCTGAGGTTCTTATTCTGGCATTTTCAAGGCAACCCTATATAACAAGGCCTGCCTTAATCTTACCATGCTTATTTTTATAGGATGACTTTTCTATTTTGTCTTTGCATTTGTACTATAAACAATTACTACAAATTTAATGGTTGAGTGCAATAAAAATTTATTATCGCATGATTCTAGACTTCAAAAGTAAAGTTTAAAAGCAGAACTGTTGGAAACACTGTGCTCTTCTGGAAGTTTTAGAGGAAAATCAGTTCCTTCATTCTCTAAATTTAAAACCTACCTCCTTTCCTTGATTTATGGCCAGTAGGAGCACAAAGATGCAAACTATCTTTCCTTTCTGTTGTTACATTTTCTTCTCTCACTTTGGTTCACCTACTTTCTTTAATAATGACACTTTTGCCTTCAGAGCCCCAATCCAGATAATGCAAAATAATTTCACAACCTCAAGAAGCTAAACATAATCTCATGTCCAAACCTCCTTATGCCATGCTATATGCAACTTATTCACAATTTCCAGAGAATGGGATATCTTTGGAGTAAGAGGGGAGGATAATTCTGTCATGATCTTCAAGATACTGAGTCAGTTTAATCCCACCAAAATGACTGCCTAATCAGTTTTATTTTAATTTTAAAGAGAATAAAACAAAAGAGGGCAGAACAAAAGCAGATCAGAACAGAACAACATAAGCAACACAGCACTTTACAGTAAGACTACTGGATATTAACAGTAGCTATCAAAATATCTCTTTCTCTGCTATGGTTGAGCATAGTTTCAAATACAATAATATCAACCATAAGAAAATAGCATAAAACCATTCAACAGAATGAAAGAATTACAGGGCATTCAGAACTGAATAACAGTGAATTGTTAATGGCTACTATAATACTTCATTTTCCATAAAAAATTGGTTTATACTATCACATATATAAAATCCCAATAAGACACATGATAGAACCGATGGTAATAGAAGAACAGAAGCACAGTAGGGCTTCAAAGCAAGATGATATTAAATCAGCAATGGCTGCCATAATGTGTTTTCTTCAAAACAGCTGTTCATACCATAACACATAATAAAGTCAAACAAAGCAGAATAAAAAAATTGCAACTGATGAATGAAAATATTGAAAGGCTTCAAAGCAATGAAATGGGGAATCATGGTTACCCTAAAATCTTACGTACTCTTACCATTTCTTACACTAGGGAGTCTATATGGTATTTACACCTGTGAGTTTGGTTTATTTCACTTCTGAGTATGATCTCAACTTGTGTCCATTTATTTATATATATCTCAATGTGATCATTCTTTATAGCTGAGTAGTACTCCATTGTATAAAAATACCACAACTTTTTTATCCATTCCTCAGTTGATGGGCACTTAGGTTGTTTCCAAGATCTGACTATTACAGATTGTGCTGCTATAAACATGGGTGCACATATATCAGCATGGTATGATGTTTAAGTTTTTCTGGGAATAGGCCTAGAAGTGGAATAACTGGCTCAAATGGGACTTCCAATCCCAGCTGTTTGAGGAATCTCCAGACTGACCTCCACAGTGGTTGCATCTGTCTACACTCCCACCAACAGTGGAGAAGAGTTCCTTTTTCCCTACAGCCTCTCCAGCATTTGTGATTTGTAGTTTTTTTTATCCTGGCCATTCTTTTTGGAGTGAGAAGGAATCTCAGTGTGGTTTTAATTTGCATTTCTCTCGTAACTAATGATGATTAACATGTTTTCATGTATTTATTTACCATTGATATTTCTTCATTTGAGAACATTGTATTCATTTCAGATACCCATTTTTGGAGAAGGTCTTTGAATTTCAAGGGTCTGATTTTTTTTAATTCTTTATAAGTTCTAGACAGAAGTCCTTGGTCTGAGTGACAGTACATTAAAATTTTTTCCCAATTTGTGGGTTTTCTTTTCACTCTGCTGGAAATCTCTTTCAACATGCAGAAACTCTTTAATAAAATGTTGATTCTGGGAAGTATTTCCTGTGTGGTTTGATTATTGTTCATGAATCCTCTACCTACCCCTATATCTTCAAGATTTTTACCTACTTTGTCTTCCAACAGATTTAGTGTTTCTGTTTTAATATTTAGATCTTTGATCCATTTAGATTTTAGTTTAGTACATGGTGATAGGCATGGGTCTAGTTTTCGTCTTCTGCATATGAATAGTCAATTTTTTCAGCACCATTTGTTAAAGAGACTGTCATTCTTCCAGAGAGCATGTTTGGCCCCTTTATCAAGATAAGGTGGTTGAGTGAGTTTGTGGTTGTGGTTGTATCTTCCAATCTATTCCATTGATCATCAGGTCTGTTTCTATTCCAGTACCATGTTGATTTTATCACAGTAGCTTTGTAGTATAATTTCAAGTCAGGGATTGTGACGCCTCCTGCCTTGCCTTTGCTGCTTAGAATTGGCTTTGCTATTCTAGGTCTCTTTTGGTTCCACATGAATTTTAGGAGTGATTTCTCTAGATCTATGAGGTATGTTAGTGGTATTTTGATTGGGATTGCTTTGAATCTGTATAGTAATTTTGGGAGAATGGCCATTTTCACAATGTTTGTTCTTCCTATCCATGAGCAAGGGATGTCTTTCCATTTTCTGAGGTCCTCTTTGATTTCTTTTTTCAGGGTATTATAATATTCTCTGTAAAGCTCTTTTACTTCTTTCGTGAGGTGAATTCCTAAGTATTTCATTTTTTTGGATGCTAGTGTGAAGGGTGTGGCTTCTCTTCTTTCTCTCTCAGTATTTTTTTTTTGTTAGTGTATAGGAATGCTATTGATTTTTGAGTATTGACTTTGTGTCCAGCTACGTTACTGAATTTATTTATTATATCTAGGAGTCTTTCAACGGAATTTTGGGGGTCTTCTATGTAAAGTGTCATGTCATCTGCAAATAATAATTTAACTTCCTCTTTTCCTATCTTTACTCTGTTTATTTCTCTCTCTTGTCTAATTGCTCTGGCTAGTATTTCCAGTACTGTGTTGAATAGGAATGGTGATAGGGGACATCCTTGTTTTGTGCCTGATTTTAAGGTAAAGGCTTTCAGGTTTTGGCCATTTAATTTGATGCTGGCTGTTTGTTTATCGTAGATATCCTTTATTATATTGAGGTAAAGACCATTTATTCCAATTCTCTGTAAGGTTCTTATCATGAATGAGTGTTGTAACATATCAAAAGCTTTTTTGGCATCTATAGAGATGATCATGTGGTTCTTAATTTTGGCTTTATTGATATGGTGGATTACATTTATTGATTTATGTATGCTTAAACATCCCTGCATTCCTGGGATGAATTTCACTTATTCGTGGTATATAATCTTGATGATTTGCTGCATCCTGTTTGCCAATGTTCTTTTGAGAATTTTTGCATCTAGTTTGTTAGGGAGATTAGCCTATAGTTCTCTTTTGTAGTTGGATCTTGTTCAGGTTCTGGTACTAGAGTACTATTTGCTTCCAGGAATGACTTAGGAAGAATTGTTTCCCTTTCAATTTCATTGAAGATTTGAGGAGTGTTGGAATTAACTCTTCTTGGCATTTCTTGTAGAATTCCACAGTGAATCTGTGTGGGCCTGGGCTCTTCTTTGTTGGCAAGGACTTAATTACATTTTCAATTTTATTAATAGAAATTGGGTTATTCAGCAGTTTTATATCTTCTTGACCCAGCTTTGGTAGTTCATATATATCTAGGAATCTGTCTATTTCTTCTGTGTTATTGAACCTATCAGAGTAGAGGTTTTCAAAATAGGTGTTGATGATTTTCTGTATTTCCACTGAGTCTGTAGTAATTTCTCCTTTTTCATTCCTTATTGCATGAATTTGAGTTTTTTCTTTCCTTTTTTAATATGGTTGGCTAGGGGCTTATCAATTTTATTTACTCTTTCAAAGAACAAACTCTTTGATTCATTGATCCTTTGTACTGTTTTCTTAGTCTTTATTGCATCAATTTCTGCTCTAATCTTTATCATTTCCTCCCTGCTTTTGGCTTTGGGCTTGGCTTGCTCTTCTTTTTCTAGATGTTTGAGTTGTAGCATCAGGTTGTTTACTTGTGATTATTCTGTCTTCCCGATGTGTGAACTCAGTGCAATAAATTTTCCTCTGAGGACTTCTTTCTTTGAATCCCACAGATTCAGGTGAGTTGTGTTTGTATTTTCATTTGCTTATAGATATTGTTTAATGTCTTCTTTAATTTCCTCTGTGATCCACTGATTGCTCAAGAGTGTATTACTCAGTTTCCATGTGTTTGTGAGGTTTATGTTGTGCTTTTATCATTAATTTCTAGTTTCATGGCACTATGAACTGATAACATGTATGGGATAATTTCAATTCTTTTGCATTTACTTAAATATGTTCTGTGGGCTAGTATATGGTCTATTTTAGAGAATGTCCCATGTACTGCTGAGAAGAATGCATATTCTGATTTTTTTGGATGGAACACTTTATATACTTCTATCAATCTATTTGTTCACTTGTGTGATTCAGTTCTGTTATTTATTTCCTGATTTTCTATCTAGTTGATCTGTCCCTTTGTGTCAATGGCATGTTGAAATCTCCTGTTATAACTGTGTTATTGATTATTCAATTTTTCATTTCTGTTTATATTTGCTTTGTATAGCTGCATGCTCTGGAATGTGGTGCGTATATATTTAAGATTGTTATCTTTTCCTCTTGATGTTTTCCCCTAACTAGTATGTGGTGACTTTCTTTATCTCTTTGGATCATTCTTGGTTTGAAGTTGACATTGTCTGCAAATGGAATAGCTACCCCTGCTTTTTTTTTGGTTTCCTCTTGCATGAAATACTGTTTTCCATCCTTTGACTTACAGTCTATGGGTTTCCTTTTGGGTTAGATGGGTTTCTTGTAGATAGCATATTGGTGGATGTTGTTTCTTGATCCATTCTGCCCATCTGTTTCTTTTTATTGGTGAGTTGAGACCATTTACATTAATGGTTATAACATTATATATTGGTTTACTGTTGACCTGTTATCTTTCTGCTGTTGTATCTTTACCTTTCCATTTTGTTTGATTGTCTGCCTTACTTGGTGGTTTTACCCTATGTGTATCTAGAATGTCTTTCAGTATTCTTTGTAATACTGGTTGGTTGGTTTGGTGGCTGTGAATTTTTTCAGCTGTTCTTTGTCATGGAAGTATCTTATTTCTCCATCCATTTTGAAGGAGAGTTTTTCAGGGTACATCAGTTTGGGTTGGAAGTCATTTTTCTTTAGGATCTGAAATACTTCACTCCATGCTCTTCTTGACTTCATTGATTGTGTTGAGAAGTCTCATGTCATTCTGATAGGTTTTCCTTTATAGGTGATCTGCCTTTTCTCTCTAACAGCTTTTAGTATTTTGTTCTTATGGTGGGTTTCTGGGATGGTGATTATTATGAGTCTGGTTGTAGTTTTATTTTGGTTATGGCTATTTGGAGTTCTATATGCTTCACTAATTGATATGTCAGTTTCTATTCTCATGTTTGGGAAATTTTTAGCTATTATTTCTGTAAATATCCTCTTGATATCATTTGGGCTGTCCCCTTCTTTTTCATTTATTCCTATTAATCTTATGTTATTTTTCTTTGCATCACCTTGCAGGTGTTGAATTGTTATTTCCTGATTCTTTATTTTTAAAAGATCTTTCTTTATCTGTTCACTAGCTGCAATCTTATCTTTGAGGTCTGAAATTTTATCTTCACTTTTGTTGAGGCGATTTTGGCAGCTTTCAATAGAATTTTTGATTTCCTATATATCTCTTTGAATCTGCTTTATGTAATCTGTTTCTGCTTGTTTGTTCTGTTCTGTTGTAATCTGTTTGTTTCTTTATGTAATCTGTTGTTGAATATTGTTCATTCAGGGATTTTATCTGTTTGCTTTGTTCCTCCAATTTTTTATCTGTGTCTTCACTAGATGTGTTCACTATTTCTTTCACTACTTTTATCATCTCTTCTTTTACCTGGGGAATTATTTCTGATTTGAATTTTGCCATAGCTTCCCCTATTTGCTTCTTTATTTCAGTTGATGTCATTTCAGTCATTTCAAGTGTATGGCTTCTATTTTCTTCTATGTACATGGCTCTTAGGCTTTCTTGGGATGGGCTAGATATTTGAGCCTGCCTTTTGGTCATTCCTTTTGTTATTTATCTATATTTGCTTGCTTTGCACGGTGTTCCAAAGCTTCCTCTGGTGTGTGCCGAATCACCTCCTGTGCCCTGAGCTCCTGTAGCAGTCCAGGCTCCCCCACAGGTTCTTGGGTCCCTAAATTGAGAGGTGGAAGCTGGACATGGTGAACTGGGATTCGTGGAACCTCTGCGGCGCAAGCCCTTGTCCTAGGGGGATGGACATGAAGTCAACTGCTCTGAGTGCTGGTTTTAAACTGTCCCCAGTCCAGCTCAAGCATGCTGAGAGTCCCCCTGCATGGTCTCCATCTCCTGAACTGAAAGAAGGCTGCCTGACATGGTGGACTGAGGCTCTGGAATCTCCTGGGCCCAGTCCAGTGTCCCTGGTAGCTTGCTAGAAACTCAACCAATGGGAGCACAGGTTTCCAACTCTCCCTGAGGCACCAGGACTCACCTCTCACAGCCCCAACTCCCCTGCAGGATCTTGGCTCCCTAAATTGGTAGGCATAAGCTGGGCATGGTGAACTTAGCTCATCAGCTTTACCAGGCAATGCGATCAGTGACGTTCCATGTGCCTCTATGATACACTATGAACTGGACTTAATTAAAATTTTGTATGCTGTTTTCTGTATCTGATAGTTTATTCTGTATGTTCTTTTTATTCTGTATTTTTTTCTGTATGTTATGGTTTATTTCTAGATGACTCCCAAACTTTATGCACTTTATGCTTTTGGGAGGTGGCCAGAACGTGTTTGTACATGTTAGTAGATTATGAGTGTGTGATAACTGAGTTAGTCCATTAATTGGTTTGCATAGTTCTGGGTGTGAATAACAGGAAAACCTACACTGAATACGAGTGGCACCAATCAAATGGAACAAAAAGAAAAAAAAGGCTCATTGTGGGTTCCTTTCTGCCTCCTGTGCCACACACTAGTTCTCCTCATATATGCTCCTTTGCCATGCCTTTCTGCATTGGAGCCAGTGTACCATGGTCTAAAACCTCTACAAACTGTGAGCTGAAACAAACCTTTCTGATTTTATCTTGTGGGTACTGGGTATTTTGCCCAGGAATGAGAAAGCAATTAAGACACTGTACTACCACACTTTATTACATTTACTTTATTTTTTTTACTGAATGATTGCCTTTACCTATTACTGGGAAAATCTACTTCGAATATTTAAGCTGGAACAGTTAATCTGATTTTCCCTTCATTCTACAGAGAAGGCTGTTGTTTCCTACTCTGGGGCATTAAGCAGGAGAAGTGCATAATTCTATTAATTTGTTTGCAGTGCCTCTGTATCTCTTTTATTCCCAAATCACATGCTCTTCCTCTACAAAGGGATCTATTTTGTTTTGATAATTTACTTGATATGGCTTTTTTATATAATGACTTCATGTGACAGGGAGTTTATGATCATCTTTTCAAAAGCATATCAGTTATTATTTTGTAATGTCTGCTTTTCTGAGTCTCTCTATGAATTTGGACTAAATTGCAATAAAATTTTACATGTATTCATCAGAATTATATTATTAACTTTCACTTTGTTCCATCCTCACTGTGAAAATATCACAGAATTGAAGGTCTATGACTTATGTTTAGAGTAGAGTTCCTGGTGTATTATATAACTTGGGAAAATCAATATTTTAAAAGACCTTGTTTTTCTTCGATATAAAAGAAGTTATGATACTAAATATTATTTTGTTTTATGTTCTCTTATTTTGAGAAAGACACACACACACACACATATATATCTTTTCATAGATAAGTATGTGGAAGTATTTGAACAAGAAGAAATTATGAATGACTTTTGGTGTGATCCAATGAGATGTAGAACTGGTCATTCATTAAAGTCCTAAGTACAGGTTTTATTAAGAAATTATTGCAGTACAGGAAAAGAGATTTCAGGATAGACTGAAACTCAAGTTGATATACCATAACAGTTGGGGATTTTTGGACAAGCAGGTAGAGATAGTGAATAAAAAAAATTACTAAGAGCCAACATCAGGATAATTCTTACTAAACTGATGGCAAATATTTTACTGTGGCCAGGCTGGGTAGCTTTGAATTTAAGGTCTAAGAAAAAGGCCTCATACAAGAGAGGCTCAAAGAAGCCTGACAAAGGTTCAGTTAATGACAGTCTTCATGGGTGGTGGTATTAACCCAATGAAGCTTTTCTTATGAGGGAATGGGAGAAAAAAATATATATTATATTATATTATATTATATTATATTATATAATATATATTTTTATATATAATATATATATTATATTATATTATATTATATTATATTATATTATATTACATGATATATATAATATATATTATATATATTATTATAATATATATTATATTATATATATATTATATATATTATATTATATTATATACATGATATAAACCATGTATAACTTGCACTAAACCAAGGTACATATTTAGATACACAGTGCTGGATTACTTTGCTTTATTGCTACTGTGCAGACTTTATTTTTATTTAATTAACAAGACCATGTTGATCTCAATAAAATTCAAAAAGCATGATTGCCATGGATTATAAATTTACCATACATACGCATCATATTAGTTTTATGGCTAGAATGGAGAAATATTGGTGAACTGTATCTTATGTATTAATACAGAAAATATATAATAGAATTATTTAATGGAGTTTTATTTGCATATGTCAAACTAAAGTGCATTGCTCTAGAAGAAGTCTAATGATAAATACAATACTTGAAAAGGGAAAATACAAAAGAGAATATAAGAAAAATGTTGGTTACTCAGTGGAGTGGTGTGACAATGTGGCCCAGATCACGGACCCACAAGTGGCACTGGGTAATGGTGGCGAGTACAGTCCTGATAGTGTCCACAGCCCCAGCTGGCTTCAGGATCCTCGCCACTTGTACAGCCAGAAAATAGAATCCACTAAGTTGACTTCATGATCAGTGGTTTGGGACTCAGTTTGGAAAACACTGCCATATCGGATTGAAAAGGAGCCAAGACCCTGCGAGGGAGTCAGGGCTGCACTAGGGAAATTTCAGCCTGCCAGAGCTGTTCTGGGGAGAGTTTAAGACCATCATTCACAGCAGATAAGTGCTCACCCAGGACACTGGACTAGGCTCAGGAGGTCCTGCAGGCCTGACTGGGCCAAGCTCAGCAACTTTCGTTCAGTCCCAGGAGCTGAGGGCCTAGGAGGTGATTTGCAACATGCTCCAGGGAGGCTTTGAATACCACTAGAAGCATGGAAATATAGGAAAAAGACAAGACAAAACACCAAAATGCAATCTCAAACCTCCAGCCCATCCAAAGAAAGCCTAGGAGCCACATGCATAGAAGAAAATAAAAGCCATACACCTGAAAAGCCTGAAATGATATCAACTGAAATAAACAAGCAACTAAGGGAAACTGTAGAGAAAGTCAAATGAGAAATAATCCCCCAGGTGAAAGAAGAAATGATAAAAGTAGTGAAAGAAATACTGAACACATCTAAAGAAGACACAGTTAAAAAATTAGAGGAACAAAGCAAACAGATAGAATCCCTCAATGAGCATTATAAGAAACAAACAGAATGCATGAAGCACATTCAAAGAGACGTACAGGAAATCAAAAATTGTATTGAATATTGCCAAGACAGCCTCAACGAAAGTGAAGACAGAATGTCAGACATCAGAGATAAGTTTGCAGTTAGTGAACAGGAAAGGAAAGATCTTTTAAAAATAACGAAGAATCAGGAAATAACAATTCAACACCTGCAAGATGATGCAAAGAAAAATAATATTAGATTAATAAGGATAAATGAAAAGGAAGGGACAACACAAATGACATCAAGAGGTGATTTACAGAAGTAATAGCTGAAAATTTCCCAAACATGAGAGTGTAAACTGACATATCAATAGAACTCCAAATAGCCATACCAAAATAAAACTACACCCAGATATATAATAGTCACCATCCCAGAAACCCAACATAAGAGCAGATTATTAAAAGCTGTTAGAGAAAAAAGACAGAATACCTATAAAGGAAAACCTATCAGAATCACAGCAGACTTCTCAATACAATCAATGAAGTCAAGAAGAGCATGGAGTGAAGTATTTCAGATCCTAAAGAAAAATGACTTCCAACCCAGACTGATGTACCCTGAAAAACTCTCCTTCAAAATGGATGGAGAAATAAGATACTTCCATGACAAAGAACAGCTGAAAAAATTCATGACCACCAAACCAACCCTACAAAAATACTGAAAGACATTCTAAGTACACATAGGAAAAAACCACTAAGCAAGGTAGACAATTAAACAGAATGGAAAGGTAAAGATACAACAGCAGAAAGATAACATGTCAGCAATAAACCAATATATAATAGTTATAAACATTAATGTAAATTGTCTCAATTCATTAATTAAAAGAAACAGATGAGCAGAATGGATCAAGAAACATCAACCATAGACTGTCTACAAGAAACCCATTTAACCCAAAAGGAAACTCATAGACTGAAAGTCAAAGGATGGAAAACAATACTTCATGCAAGAGGAAACCAAAAAAAAAGCAGGGGTTGCTAATCCATTTGCAGACAATGTGAACTTCAAACAAAGAAAATACAAAGAGATAAAGAAAGTCACTACATACTAGTTAGGGGAAAACTTTGAGAGACTATATATCTTAAATATATATGCACCAAATTCCAGAGCATCTAGCTATATAAAGCAAGTATTAACAGAAATGAAAAATCAAATAAGCAATAATACAGTTATAACAGGAGACCTTAACAACCCATTGACACAAATGGACACATCAACTAGATAGAAAATCATTAAGGAAATAAAAGAACTGAATCACACCTGTGAACAAATGTATTTGGTAGATGTATACAGAGTGTTCCATCCAACAACATCAGAGTATACATTCTTCTCAACAGTACATGGGACATTCTATAAAACAGATCATATACTAGCCCACAGAACATACTTAAGTAAATGTAAAAGAATTGAAATTATACTATGCATGTTATTGGATCATAGCACCATGAAACTAGAAATCAATGACAAAAGAAACTGCAAAAACCCCACAAACACATGGAAATTGAAAAATACACTCGAGCAATCAGTGGGTCACAGAGGAAATTAAAGAAGATATCAAACAATATCTACAAGCAAATGTAAATACAAATACAACTCACCTGAATCTGTGGGATGCAATGAAAGCAGTCCTCAAAGGAAAATTTATTGCACTGAGTTCCCACATCAGGAAAACAGAACAAACACAACTAAACAACCTGATACTGCACTCCAAACATCTAGAAAAAGAAGAGCAAGCCAAGCCCAAAGCCAAAAGAGGCGAGCAAATTATAATGATCAGAGCCAAAACTAATGCAATAGAGACTAAGAAAACAATACAAAGAATCAATGAATCAAAGAATTGGTTCTTCAAAGGAATAAATAGAGTTGATAAGCCCTTAGCCAAACTTATTTAAAAGAAAGAAAAAACTCAAATTCATGCAATAAGGGATGAAAAAGCTGAAATCATTACAGAGTCTGTGGAAATACAGAAAATCATCAACACCTTTTTTGAAAACCTCTATTCTGATAGGTTCAATAACACAGAAGAAATAGACAGATTCCTAGAAACTTATGAACTACCAAAGCTGGGTCAAGAAGATGTAAAACTAC
>PVJX010009985.1:0-58822 GCA_004027295.1 Dolichotis patagonum
GAAGAATGCAATGAGCTAGTACCTCATAATCCTTGGGAAGTCTACTACCAAAAAGACAAAAGATAACAAGTGTTTATGAGAATGTAGAGAAAAGGAAACTGTTAATGGGGGTGTAAATTAGGACCGCCAGATATAAGAAAGAGCAGTTGCTCAAGATTTTTTGTGTTCTCAAAAAATTGGCACTAAAGCTACCATATAATCCAGTACTTCCAATTGAATAAATATTTACATACTCAGTATATATTTACATAATCAGGGTCTTGAACAGACACCTGCATTCCTATGAACAGCATTGGTCATACTAGCCAAGTTGTGGAAATGGAAAATGTCCCTGGATGGATGAACAGATAAAGAAAATGGTGTATATGGCCTATGGAATATTGTTTAATCTCAAAAAAGAAGGAAACCCTGACTTTGTGACAGCGCAGATTAATCTGGAGGGCATGATGTTACGTGAATTAAGGTAGAAGCAGAAAGACTCACTTTCTTCATGATTTCATGGGAAAATCCAAAAAGTCAAATTTGTAGATGCAGATATGGCTAGTAGGGGCTACAGAGAAGAAGAAATAGAAAGAGAGTGGTCAAAAGGTACAGAGCTTTGGTTATGCAGGATATATGAATTCTATAAATGTAAGTACAGCATGGTATCATTAATATACTGAATTGTATATTTAAAATATGCTAAGAAGGTAGATCTTAAATATTTTTGACATGCATAGGAGGAAAAAGAGAGAGAAAGAAGAAACTATGTAAGGTGATGAATATATTTATTAATTTGTGATGATCTTTCATCATATCTCTATACAAATTATTACAAATAAATATCAGTTGATTGTATTTTAAAAAGCTATTAAACTAAATAAATAGAATAAAATAAAATACTAAAACACTGCTGTCTTTCTCACTGTCTAGAAGAACATGGATTCATGTTAACACTGTAAGAGTTCTTCTGAAAAGCAAAACCAATAGTAAAATGTCTGCCAGAGAAAGAAGCCAAGCACCATTAAGCAAAGGCTGATGAGGAATTTCCATCATCCATACATTTGCTAGTTTTTTACAGTCATTCATTTGATAAACCCTCCTGGAAGGGAGGGATTGGAGGGACACCATAACTAATGTAACCCCGTCATTTAGAAGTAGGAGGAATTGAGTCACTCAGGGACAAAATTGCTGTCTCAGTGTTCAGAAAACTCACAGAAGCAGGAGGCCTGTGCGTGGCAGAGCTTGTGGGGGGTAGATGTACCACAGTCCCCGCTTCCCCTCCCATCCCCGATGCCATGTGCCCTCCACTTTACTCCCCGGCACATTTTGATCAGGCATCTGCAAGCAGATTTGATTTATAATTCACTTGACATAAAACCCAACAATGCTATAATTAGAAGGTTCAAATGAGAATGCTGAGGGGAGGTAATTATTTGCTAAGAGATGAATCATGATAAAGAAACAGCACAAGAGTAGTTTCCTTGTTGGGCGGAGAGTATGGAGTTCATCACTTGTTGATACCAAAATAAAAAGGGATATTTTCTGTGATGATGGCATTGATTTTCCTTCAGTGATGCAATGGATAACTTTCTCTGCATGGGACTAAGCTTCCCAGAGCCCTGCCAATCCCTTTCCCATCCATCGCTATCCTCCGGATCAAGCAGGGAGCCTCTAAAGGAGGCTCCCATGTGTCCTTTATCCTGGGGAAGCATCCTGCCTGCCTAGGATCTTACTGCCCCTCCCAGTGCACACTGGTTTTTCCTCTGAATCTGGTTGTGGCTCGGACATGGACTGGGAGGACTTGGAGAACAGGTATGGAGGGAATGGATTTCCCGGAGGATCTTCTCCATTTCCTGCAGTAACACACTTGGTCTCCATATCCTGTTATGATACAGGAATTCATGTTTCCATTTTACAGGTGAGGAAATAGAGATCTTGAGTGGTAAAGCTCTTCCAAGGAAGCATAACTGTAGGTAAAGAGGCTGGGATAGCACTCAGGGCTCTTTTGGTGCTAAAGCTTTGATTTTTTTCCTCTGGTTGAATATATCTCCCCAAAATGGAAGAAAATCCCACCTCCAGAAGGTTCCTGGAGAATAGGCTGGAATGTTGGTTACAAGGAGACTCTTTGACTGGTGTTTGATCAGGTTCTCATTAAAAAGACTGTTGGTATTGTAATTCTAATCCTCTACCCTGGTTCATGCTGACTTTATGGAGTGTTCTGCCCTAGGTCACAGTGACCTCACTCCAGCTGTGTTCTCCAAGCTGTAGGAACAAGGTCTGTCAGGGAAAGGGTGGAGTTTCTGCAACGGCCAGGTCAGGGCCCTAAACTTGAGGGATTATGGCTTCGCCCCTCAGGGGTTCTCCATGGGCTGCAGGTAATCAACTCCAAAAGCTGCTTTTTGGGTATAAACTGAACATGAAGTAATTGGGTGGAAGATGGTGGTGGCCAGGTTTCTCACTGTTAGAGGTGAAGGCTTTACAGAATAGCAATCTATGGAACAATGGTTAGAACTGGAAATATCGGTATGGATTCATGTTAACACCATCATATTTCTTCTGAAAAGCAAAACCAATAGGGCAGGGGATATGGGTCCACAGCAGTTCTTGTTTGGCAAGTGCAAGATCCTGAGTTTGATTCCTGGTTTAAAAAAAAAGAAGAAAAAAACAGGCTGGGTTAGTCTAGGCTAGGCTAGGATGGGATGGGATAGGCATGGGGTGGGGGTGAAGGGAAAGGGGTAAAGTAGAGAGATAGTTTACAGAGGGGGAAAGGTCATGTGGTAATGGAGGCTGAGAAGTACCAGAGAACCCCAACTACAAGCCCAAGAACCAGAGAAGCTGGTAGCATCTGAAAGATTCAGAGCCAAGGAAGCTGATGGTGTGTAATTCTCAGACTGAGGCTGAAGGGGACTGGGAATCTAAGCGCTGATGTAGGAGGTGCAAAGGGCCTAGAGTTCTGATATCCAAAGATAGAAGGTGAGTGATCTCACTCAGAGAGAGGAGGGATTCCCTCTGCCTTTTTGGCTTAGCTGGAATCTCATCTTAGCTGGAATCTCATCTCCAGAATGGGTGCATTTGGATCTTCCTTAGGCTACTGATTTAAGTACCAATCCCTTCTGGAAACAGCCTCACAGACTTACCCAGATAATGTTTTATGGCTTTCTCGATATTCCTTCACCCAATCAAAATGATACCTAAAACTACCCATTATACATGGATTGGACTGGTCGTATATTTCCTTTTTCTGTCAGCTGAGAGGGCCCAGAAGCAGTGAGGTCCTGAAGTAACAGCATAGGTAACACCCACGACATGGTTTGAAACACTACTCTTCAATAAAAGGAATGAGAGGTCCCTGATAAAATGGCCGATATGGCACTCAGACAAGAAAATATAAAGTGATCCTAGAGTATTTTATAGTGCTAGGACGTAAAATTGTTGTTTAAAAAAAAGAGAAAGAATTTTTAAGAGAGACATCTGAAGAAGCTATCAATGACCAAAACTGGAAATTTTTGAACAATAAAACAAGTAAAGGAAGCCTGGTATTGTGCACACACCTATAATCCAAGCTACTCCACAGATTGAGGCAGGACAATCACAATCAACAGTTCGAGACCAGCCTGGGCAACGTAGTGAGACACTGTCACAAAAGGATGTGTAGTTCGATGGGAAGGCTAGGGTTACTGGGTGTTCAGTAGCATTAAGCTATCATACAAAATATCCATGAATAAAGATTAATAGGTAAATTATCAAATGAATGAATAAATAGCTGTAGAGACTAAACTCTGGTGCAAAGGAATTCCAAATTACCTGTGTAGATACTCCATTCTCAGGGACATGAGATAGAACTTGCCACTTCTTAAGTGTGAGAAGAGCACAGTGTTATCCTTTCAAAAAGTATAGCACAAAAGTGTAGAAAGAGGGGTGTGACTTCACAGTGGAGAAACCTGACCCACTAGCTTAGCCAGGAAATCAATGCCAGTTTATACTCCCAACAAAAGAAGAAGAGTTCCTTTTACCCCACAGCCTCACTAGCATTTGTTATTGGCTGATTTCTTAACAACAGCCATTCTTTCTGAAGTAAGAAAGTGTTCTGTTAATTTGCATTTTACAAATGACTGGTGATGTTGAACATTTTCCCATAGATTTACTTGTTTGTATGTCTTCATCTGAGAAGTGTCTATTCATTTCAGATGCCCATTTTTGGATTGGGTCTTTAAATTGAGAGGCTCTGATTGTTTTTTAGTGCTTTATATATTCTAAACAATAGTCCTACATTTTTTCCCATTTTGTGAGTTGTCTTTTCTCTCTGTGGGTGTTTGTTTTGCCATGCAAAAGCTTGACCCAGTTATGTTCCTTCTAGGTACCGTCCCAAAAGCATTAAACAATCATGCCACAGCGATATATGTACATCTATCTTTAGATCAACACAATTTATAATACCTAAATCTTGGAAACAGCCATATGCCCATTAATAGATAAATGAATAAAGAAAATGTGATTTTCATATATCATGGAATGCTACTCTCAGTGCTGGGACTTGGGGGACCAACCAAGAAAGCAACTATTCAGCCTCCCTGGTAAGCAGCACAAGCCATGTGTGCCACGGAAAGAAAAGCCAGCACCCCCTGTGAACCTACGAAAAACACCTCACACACCACCACCCCCCTTTAGTGACCGGATTATTCCCAGGACACCTTGAGTTGATAGAACCTAATGTACATATAGCGACCAAATGCTTGTATTGTTTGGTTGATTTTGCAGGCCTGGGGCGAGCAGTCTGAGCACCTCTTATGAGAATGGCAGTATGCAATGTAGCAAATATGAGGGGATTCCCTTCTATCTTGTATTTGAAGTTCAATATAGATTTTACTGTTTTGCTTTGTTCTGATTAATTGCTTTTGCTTTATTCAGCATTCTGTTTCAAGTGTTTAATAGTGTTTTTCATTTGGTTTGATGTTGCTATAGCTGATGGAATGGACAACTATTGTGAAGATAGTAAGATATACTATGGTACCTGTCACTGGTTATCCTGGTATCCTGCTCTGAAGTTCTGTACCAGTTTTGATGCATTGTCTTGATTGGATTTGTTCCATCTTGTTTTGTTGTGTTTTACTATCTTTAAAATAAAAAAAGTTTTTTAAAATGGAATATTATTCTCACATGAAAAAAGATAAACTTGAGACATTTTAGGTAAATAGATGTACTTTGAGAACATAATTTTAAGTGAAATAAAACAGACACACATATTTAAATATTACATTGTTTCTCTTGTGTGGGGAACCCAAAGGGTAAATAAGGACAAAAATAGAGATCAGATATTAGGAATAGGAAGAAAATGTTCAAATGGAAAGGGGATCAAGGGGGAGGAAGGAAATAGAGATCAAAGAATAAAAACTAATTGAAGGAAAACTATAGAAACAAAGTTCTATAAATGGGAAGGGGAAGAAGGATTGAAGGGAAGGGAGAGGAATGTGAAAAAAGAACTGATACATTATGTACAAATTCCCTATGATGAATGTGATTATTATATATGCAAAAAGTGTATGAATAAAATTAATTTTTAAAAATCCATGCTAAAGGTAGTAAGTCACATTTTTAGGCTTCACTTTTCATACGATGTGATGAGAATGGCACTGACCTTCAGTGCTCCCTCCCCCCGTGACCTATGACACAAGTGTAATCATGAGCAAAGCAGCAGATGAGTTCCCCAGCACTGTCTAGAGGAACGGAGAAAATTGAGAGCACACATAATTATCAGAAGGGGTACAGTGGGCCGGCTTATACAATCAGGGACTAGATGTTTGCAAATGCCCCTTTGCAAATTGGAGACCTGGGGAAACCAGTAATTACTGAGTCAAGGAGCGCAGGCCGTAAAGTGAGAGGGAGTAAGGACTCTGTGTCAGTCCAAGGCTGAAGGCCTGGATGTTTCGTGGAGGGTGACTACTGTGTGTCCATGGCCAAGGACTGAAGATTCTGGGCTCAGACACCCATGCACAATGGCAGCAGCAAACAACACACCCTCAACAAGCTTCCCCAGGAGCAAGTCACTCCTTTCTTCTGATTTTTTTACATCCGGGCTTCCAGCCTACTGGACAGTGCCACCCACATCCTAGGTGGATCTTCCTCCCTTCCCTTAGGCGATCCATATATCCAGGTCTCTGAAAACACCCACAGACTCTTTCAGAAGGGCCCGAAGTGTGCTTTTCCAATGCCCAAGGAATCCTGCAACTCACCCAATGTTAAACATCAACCGACTCAATTAAACTCTACAAAATATCTGACTAGGAATTCTCAAAACCCTCAGTGTTATCAAAATAAGGAAAGTTTCAGAAACCATCACAGCCAAGAGAAGCCTAAGGGAACACAAGGGCTAAGTGTAATGAGTTTACAGGATGGAATCCAGGAACAGAGACAGAATATTAAAAACTAAAGTAATACGAATTATGTACGGGTTTCAGTTAACAAGAATGTATCCATATCAGTTGGTTAATGTACCATCCTAATGTAATCCACTACAAACAGAAGAAACTAGGTGTTGAATACATGAGAATGCTCTACACTTCCTCTGCAACTTTTCTGTAAATAATCTATGGTTTTCTAGTTGTGTAAAAGTATATGCAAGGGGCTGGGGATTTAGCTCAGCAGCATAAGCACCTGCCTGGCAAGCGCGAGGTCATGAATTCATTCCCCGGTCCAAATAAATAAATAAATAAATAAATAAAAAAAAATGTGCACCCATGTTTGAGCAGCACAATTTGTAATAGCTTAATCTTGGAAAGACCCAAATGCCCATCAACCAAAGAATGGATAAATAAGATATGACATTTTTGTACAATAGCGTACTACCCAACCATAAAGAAGGATAATCTTCACCGTTTACAGGTAAATGGATTCAACTTGAGACCATACTCATAAGTGAAATAAATCAGATTCACATGAGTAAACATCATATTTTCTCCCTGATATGAGAAATTGAAAGAGTCAATAAGGTCTGAAATGTACAATAGATATCGTGAACTGGGAAGAATTTGTTTGAAAGGAAAAAGGAACTAGGATGGGGAAAGGAAGAAAGGAAAAATGGAGAAAAATGCAAGTTAGCTACACTATTAGTGTCTCTCAGTTCATTGAAAAGGAGGGTTCATGGTAATATTGATTGTTAGAATTTTTTATGCCATATATTCCTCTCTGGCTAACTACTTTGAAGGTGACAATATGCAATGTATTAACTATTATTATTCTTCCATTATTTTGTTATGAATTTCTGTCTTACCTTTTTTCAATAAAATAAAAAAATAAAGATAGTTCTAATTTTGGAATCAGAGAACCTCCCCTGGAGCTATTTTCTGAAGTAGCTATGTTCCGCCACTATCTCAAGGCAGAAATGTGGACCCTGGTGTATGGATGAGAAAAGTAAGGTCTGAGGAAAGCAAATTACCTTGGGCCACACAACTAGCAAGAGGCAGAGCCAGGGTGCGAACCCACTGAGCCATGACAGCGAGTGACTCCGATGCGCTTTCGTCTCCTGCGTGGCCTCTGGCTGGCCGCCATGTTTGCATTGGCAGAACTCTGAAGTGCACCTGTGCAGGCACACATGTCCTCAGCCCCAGCCTCGATCAGCCTTGTAAACCATTTTCAAATTGCTTCAGGCTTCAGGATTGCAATGTCTTCCCTTTCTTTTCCAGGGGTTTCATATTGGCAGGTGAGGGTTCATTTTTCCCAAAGAGATGGGTGGGCTGGAATGACACCCCAAAGCCTTTTTGTATATCCACTCTGTCCTTAGCCAACATTTGACCTACAGTTCTACAGGAAGAGAGTGGGGAGAGACAAGCCGAGGGGAGACTTGGCTGTTAGATAAAAGGTAAGAAGCATGGGTTACCGTGCTTCATCCTGGTGGAGGTGACAGACGGCCTCTCTGGGTATGATACAGGCAGAGTTCTTGGCACTGCTTGTGCCACGAGGGATACTCTGGTCAGACTGTGTCCTCCAAAGTTCATATATTGGCAGCTTCACCTTCAGTGCAACGGTGTGAGAGTGGGGACCTTGAAGCGGGCAGAGCCCTCAGACATGAATCAATGTCATTTATATCACTTTCCACCCTTCTTCTCCCTCACACTTTCCTGCCCTCTGGCCTTCACCACAGCATGATAAGCCAGGAAGGCCCTTGCCAGATCCTGGCCCCTGAACCTTGTACTTCCCAGCCTCCAGGACTGAAAAAGGAAAAAGAGAACGAGAAAGAGGAGGGAAGATATGAGAAGAGGGGAGGGGGAGGGAGAGAAAGAAGGAAGGCAGAAACAAAGGAAAGAAGAAACAAAACGATGGCCGGAGAGAGGAAGGAAGAGAAAGAATGAGGAAGAGCACAAGGAAGAAATTCAACTTTACTGCATAAATTTTTCAGTATCCAGTATTTCATTAAGCAGCACAAAACTAAGACGAGATGTGCTATAGTTTTTGGTGCAGACCAGTAGAAGCCTACACTTTCCTTATCTGCCCCCATAAACTGAGTGCACTGATTTAGAAGTTCTTTGAAAGTTTTCATTCGTGTTGCTCTATGAGAACAAGAGATTAGCCTTCTTCTTGCTGGGTCCACTGCCTCCCTGCCTTGCAGAAAGGACCAGCACGAGAATCACTGGCTGAAGGACTGCCCAGCACCCCCATGCATCACACCTCAGCTAAGAGGGGCGCCATCAGGACTGAGCCACTCTTGGCCTTGGAACTTGAGGTTGGGAGGGGATAAGAAGAGACCCAACCATTCCCTCCCAGGAGGCCGGGACCTGGAGGAAGGCATGCTGGGAATGACCCTCCCCAGTGTGGCTGGAGAAAGTGGGGAGCCGTTTCCTCCCAGCCATAGTCGTGGAGCCACAGAGTCGGGATTCACGGAAAATTAGGTTGTTGACTTGTACGTTAAACAAGGTTAATTCCATCTATTAGCCAAAGATGTTTTCAAAGCGCCTGGCATAAGATCCAGGAGCAATTAGTGTCTTTGTATTAGTGGATGTGGGCCAGGCAGGGAGGGGAGGAGGAATGAAGTTTATGCACTTTTAATGATATCATCAAAAGTAAATGAATTATGAAAACAAAAGAGCCAATATGAGGCCACTTGAGCTAATAACAGGAGGACAAAAGGTTCTCAATGAAGAAGGAGAGAACGAACAGAGATCAGGGAGGGTATGGCTCAGTCTGGCCCACGAGTGGCTTTAAACAAGGCTTGTGCATTACCACCTTGACACTCCAGGGAAGTAGCTGGGCTTGCCTCACTTAAAGAGGCTGGGTAACAGGGGAAGATTTCAGTCGTTATTCTTGTTACGGTTTATAGGATGGTTTTTAATTTTCTTTCTGGCCTAAGCCTTAACAATGCTGAACAATAAACAAACTTGGTCCAGGGGACCCTTTACACCTGGAGGAGTTACTGATGACAGCCCTGGAGATGGCAACTTTGTGTAAGGAGAATAGTAAAGAGACTTAGTGACCTCAAAAAAAACCTACCACTCTGCCTCTCTGAGAAGCTGTGTTTCATGCAGTCCCCAGAGCTGTCCCTGGGGCAAAGAGAGGCAGCAGTCACATAAGGATATGAAGAGATGAGCCAGGCATGGTGGCACACATTTGTAATTCTAGCTATGCAGGAGACTGAGGCAGGAAGATCTCAAATTCAGTTTGACCTGGGCAAATCGGTGACTTAATGACACCTTAAAAGAAAAGAATTTAAAAGGGGAAGGGATAAGTACAAAGGTCCTGGGTTCAATTCACAGCACTGTTAAAGGAAGAAGAGGAAAAGGAGGAGGGAGTGTCATGGATTCAAGGGCGCTATGGTGAGTGCGTGTGTCAATAGAAAACTATTTCTCTTTCAAATTTTTGGCCAATTTTTTTCTGATTAGATCAAGGAAAAGTTAGGTACTGGTCTACCTTTAATGCCTCCTTTAGAAACTGCTAAGCTCCTTTTTAACAGAAGTCTGACAGAAGGCAGTATTCTAGATTATAATAACAATTCCCCCTGATGTATTTATTTGTTTAATTAGATTGTTGTGAGTGTAAACTGATTGTGGTTTCCCATCAATAGCAACAATGTAAAGTTGTGCGTAAAAAATGGTGAATTTACATCTACAATGGATAGCTTAATGAGTGAGACAGTAGTTACAGAAGTGGTGCTTGAATTAAGTGATGACTGAAAAAAGCAGTGTCAGAGAAGGAGAACAGAGAAGAAGGATTAAAAAAGACAGATTCTGAAGTCCTATTCCATTGCTGGGTGGCCTTGGACAAATCCCACATTTTCTCTCAACCTGCTTCCCTAAACACAGTGTACTGGTTGGATACGATTCTCTCCCAGAAAACATTCCGTGATACAGTCTTTTCTCTTCCCAAGGCTGAGTTAAGACAACAGGTTCAGAAAGGTTCAGAAGTACACAGATGCCAGCCTGACACGTAGTAGGTGGACCTGACAAGCTGGTCCCTCCTTCCTCTCCTTTCCACTCCCTCCTCTCCCAGACCTTGCCAGTCACTTGAGAATCAGCTCCACCAGCAGAAGATACACACCAGCAAGTGAAAACCAAAGAGCAAACGTAGTGAAATGGATGTGTGTTTTGAAAAATACACATTTCCTGTCAAAGCTGATTGTTTGGAAAGCAACAAATACTTATCCCACACCAAAAATTTCTGGTAAATGTTATTGCTAGTCTTCTAAAAACATTCAGTGCTCATAACTGAATGATTTCAAAATAACTGGTGGTACTTCACACAAAGGGAAAAGGAAATCAGGAGAAATACATAAAGAAAACTGGTGACAATGGTCATGAGGTCCTAGAGGTGGGAACTGGCATGACATTCTGTATTTTCACCATTAGTGCACAAAGTCAGTCCCTCATCCCCACTGGCCCATCATCCATGGATTCGATCCATGGATTTTCGATAGAAAATGCTTGTTTTTTAAAAATTGCGTTTGGTCTGAACATGTGTAGAATATTTTCTCTGTCATGGTTTCCTGAACCCCACAGAATAATGAATATTTACACTGCGTTACATATTACAAATCATCTTCAGATGATTTAGAATATACAGAAGCATGTGTATAGATTCTAGGCAAACACTATACTAGTTGTTTAACATAAGAGACTTAAACATCTGAAGACCCAATCTCCTGTAGATACTGAAAGATGAATATACAGAGAAAACTAATAACAAGCACCATGAAATCCCGGCGGTGGGAACTGGGATGGCATGCTGTATTTACTTCATTAACATTTATTACCTTTTGTAACCAGAGGCCAAAATCTCAAAATATAGATGCATTTTTTAACGTTTTGGAAACAGTCTGGGGAGGTCAATATTTTTAATAAGATTATAAACTTAAAGGCATGTGGGGTTCAGATAGAAAATGCAATGAACAAAGAATCAATGACTGAAGCAGGCAGGAAGAAATTTGAGGATCAAGAAGAGGACCAGTGAACTGCAGACAACTGAAACTCCTGGCCTGTGAGCTCAGAGACGTCAGGTCATGTGATTGTGCAGAGAAAAATAAAATGGAAATACAAATTTAAATGTGAAATCCTCCATTCTTCTTCTTAAATATAGTGACCCAAAGGAAAGGGAGAGTTGAGCAGTGTCTCCTGGGGTCTTTGTGATCCGTCAGCTCATGACAGGAGAACAAGGATCTCCGGAACGTACTTCAGATGCCCCCACTTGTCCTCATACCAGTGTCCACATTCCCAGGGTGCCACATTGCCTGTAGTCCCTTTCACCCAGGAATGCAATTGCTGGCTTACTGTTTCCCTTCCTGGGCTCCTTGCATAGCGTAGGTATCTAGCAACGATTTGTTGAATGCATGAGTGAATATTAAAGAGAGTATACGTGAGTTGCTGAAGAGGAACTTAACTGAACTCACAAGTTACGGGATTTGGCTGGATTCATTTCCTTGCCTTGCCTATGTGTCTTTCCAAACAATATTGTTCAGAGTTTCATCTTTTGATGCCCCTGGACAAGCACTACCATGCAAGTAGTTTGTGGGTGTTACACTGAGAAAGAAACTCAAGCTCAAGGAAGTTTTGAAAATCTCGGATTTTACTACTATCCACGTGCTGTTTAAATCACAGGCCTTTTCAAAGGCTTTAACACTAATGATTTTCAGTCTTTATCTTTCAAGTGAGCAGTGACTCACGAGCTTGTGTTCCAGAGAAAACAGTTTCAGAAAAACTGTTCTAGGAAACTGAAAGCCTAAGATCCAGAAGGATATGCTTGGGTTGCCTTGGGTCTCTTAATGGCAGAGTCCCCACAGCCTCAAGTTTGGCTGGAGCAGTACGTGGGGGTGGGCAGGACCCCAGTCCCCCACTTACTAATGTCTACCACTGTGTGTGGGGCTTTTCCTCAGTACACTCAAGGCACGTAGTCTTACCATTTTACAGGTGAGAAAACTGGGACTCGGAGAAATTCAGAGATAATCATCTTTTTAAAATTGTGGTAAGTATACATAACATGAAGTTTGCCATTTTAAATATATAATCCAGTGACATTAAGTACATTCACAGTATAGTACAACCTTTCCCACTACTCTTTTCCAGAATTTTTCATCATCTCAAACTGAAATTCTGTGTTCATTAAACAATAATTTTCCACTTCTAACTTCCCTAGGCCCCAGTTACCTCTAATCTTGTTTCTGTCCTTGTAAATTGACTTTTCTAGAAACTTCACATAAATGGAATCATAAAATATTTTTCTTTTATGTCTGATTTATTTTATTTACTATAATGATTTTATTTACTATAATTTCCTGTTGTCTGTGTCATTTGCTGCAATGATTTGAATGTCCATCCATGTTTCAGCATATGTCAGAATTTCCCTCCTTTTCAAGGCTATTTTTCTCGGTATATATATAGTTTGCTTATCCATTCTTCCTTGATGACCAATGGTTGTTTCTGCTTTTTGGCTATTATGAATAACATTCTTATGAACGTGAGTGTATAGAAATTGGTTCAAATCCTGTTTTAATTCCACATATGTAGTAATTTTTTTTAAGGCACTTCCAAACTATTTTCTACAGTGGCTGCACCATTTTTCATTCCTATCAGTTGAGTACAAAAGTTTCAATTTTTCTGCCTCCTCCTCAGCACTTGTTTTCTATTCTGGAGAGTTAAAAAAAAATTATTATAGCCATTTTAATAGACATGAAATGATATCTTATTGTGGTTTTGATTTGTAACTCTGTAATAATGATTAGCGGGCTGGGGGTTATCTCAGTGGTTTAAGTGCTTGCTTGGCAAGCTCAAGGTCGTGAATTTGATTCCTGGTGCCAAAACAAAAAAAGTTTGTACTAATGATTAGGGCTTTAAGCATCTTGTCATGTACTTATTGGTCATCTGCATATGTTCTTTGGAAAAATATTTCAGTTCTTTGCTTACTTTTGAATTGTTTGTTGTTGTTGTTAAGTTTTGGGGTTCTTTATATATTCCAGATAGTGAAGTTTTAGCATATATGATTTGCAAATAATTTCTCCCTGAGTTGTTTTTTCACTCTTTTTCTTTGGCTGTATGGTGCAGCAAAGGTTTTGATTCTGATAAAGTCTAATTTTATCTTTTTTTTTAACCTTTAGTCACTTTTGCCATTGGTGTCACATTCCAGAATCATTGACAGATGCAGTGTCGTGAAGATTTTTTCTGTGCCCTTTTCTAAGAATGTTAGCTCTTTTTTGAAAAAGAATTTTTATCTATATTGTGAACCTTCATTCTTTTGCACATGAGCATCTATCTAGCTTTCCCAGCACTGTTTGCTGAAGACACAGTCTATTGCCCAATTGTGTGGTCTTGGCACCCTAACTGAACGTTAACTGACCATGTATGTGAGAATACTGTTAATTTTTGAGACCCTAAAGGATACCAGGCATGGTATCAGGTGGTTTCAAATGGTGGTAATGTGTGCAGGTTCTCAGGGATAGTAGGACTAGAACTCAGATGACAATAAGGATGATGCTGAAAACAGTGACAATTGTGGGACAGTGACTCATGCTAACCACTGTGCCAAGAATACTGCCAGAGCTCTTACTTGTAAGTCTTCATTGAATCTTCCTGAAAAACTTATTATCATTTACAGAAAAATTATCAGAGAAGTGAAGTAACTTGCTCAGAGTCCCATAGCAAGAAGCACAGTCTGTTTTGAAATCTCATGCTGGTAACCAGGCTGCTGTTCTGTCTTGAGCCAATCTTTCCTTCCCCTGATGATTACTGGGCTATATAATGCTTATGATTCAGAAGAATTGCAGGTTTCATATAAATCCTATCTGGGTTAGCTGTATAATTTCCAGGGCCCAGTACAAAATAAAAACAAGGGATCTTTGTTCAAAAAGCAGAAAACAATGCTTTTTTCCTTTATTCTATAACCTCTGTATCTCTAGCTGTGTGGGCGTTTTTCACCTGTTATTTAATGCCACACTCCCCTGGGTGTGGAATGAGCACAGACCCCCATAGTCAGAAGCCACGCTCACAGGGCTCATGTGCACAAGCCCAGGAAGTACCACAGAAGTGCCAAGGCTCCTGCCAGGGCCAGAAGGCAGCAGTGATCAGTGAGTGGAGCATACTGGAAAGTAGCTGAGAACCCATCCAGAAAGCCCAGAGACAACACGAGCTGGGGCCAGGCCTGAGCTAAGGCTCCCCTGCCCAGCACATACTCTCTTGCCCCATCAGATGTTAATTATGAGAGAAAAAAAAAAAAACAGATGCAAGGATAAAATTATTAAGAATTGCAGGACAATGACTACAGAGCATTAAACCCCAAATACAGGGACCTTCTGAGCCTCAGTCACCTTTATTGCACTCCCATGAATACTGGGCTTTTTCTTTATTAAAATTGGGACATAAGACTTCTCCATTTTTCTTCTTACCATGCTCCACAGAATGCTGATTCTCCCATGCTATGATCCCATCACTTCCAGGAGCTCTTTTTCAGGGAATGCATCCAGCCTAAGATTCAAAGAGATTTAACTAATTTGATGACTGGGAGCCACACAATCCTGGGTTACAAACTGGAAGTCAAAGCAATTTGCCTCCAATTGACTAACAACTAAGACCTTAACTAATCTGCCTGTGGGAAAAAAAAAAGAGTCCCTGAAAAATCAGCTAGGAACAGTTATCTCTCCAACCAAGCACTAGATAGGCTGCCTGCAAATGTCCGGAATCCTCTTGTGACCAGAAAGTGAAGGGCTGGCCCTTTCAGTGGTAGGCACAAGAACATGCTGGAAACCCTTAGGGAGCCAAGAATGACTATGGGCTTTGGACACTGATAGCTATCTATTCCCACCTCACGCTATCTCTCCCAAACACTATTTCCCCTGTCTACCCTGCCTCGTTCCACCTGTGACATGAGGGAGGGACAACTGGGCTTGTAGATGCTGTCACATTCCTCCACTAGGAGAAGGTTGGAACTTTTCCACGACGGGACTGGTTTGATTGTTTCAACTTGGTTCTCGAAGACCCAAGGAGGTGAATAGATGTGGATGTTCACCATAAGACCATTGTATGCCCTTTCCTCCACTTTCTTTGAGATTCTGATTGTCTCTGTCTGCAGTCCAAGATGCCAGTGTGAATTCTTTTTTATCACCTAACACTGCCCATACTGATCTTCTTCCTTTTTTCCTCCCATTCATTCATTCATTCATAAAATTAACTACTGGGTAAGTGAGCCTTGCTCTCATATATCCCTTAGAATACTAAGGGATATTCATTGGGACACAGTGATGATGGTGATGGCGATGAAGAGGAAGAGGATAAAATGAAAGAAGTGGAGGAGGAAGACAAAGCAGAGAAGGAAGAAAAGAATTCCTGACATTCGTTGACTACCTATTTCTCATCAACCATTTATCACTGATTTTCTTTGACTCCTACAGACTCTGACATGCAGAATGCTACGAATGAGGAAAGTAAGGCTCAGAGATGCCGGTTTTCACAGTAAGTAGCATTGGCGCAGAGGTCTGCAGCCAGGCGTGTCTGACTCTAAAGACATATTCTCTTCACCGTCAGACTCTGGGGACAGCAACAAGCCACACAGAACACAGAAGCAGTGAATGAAAAGCCCAGTGCCTGATTCCCAGTAAATGCTCAATAAATGCTTCTTGCACTGGATCGTATTGTCTTTGTTCAAATGCTGATTTCAAGATTGTTGGTCCCACAGCGATTGGGCCTGATCCTTTCCCCCTCCCTTGTGGGAGTCATGGGCTTGAGGCGAGCAGGAAAGCCGGGCCTTGCCACCCTCAGATCCAGCAAAGGGGTAGCTCGCTCCTTCTTCCCCTGCCAGGACAGAGTGCCCTTTGTTTATTGTGCCCCTGCATCCTACCCAGTAATTAGCATTGGCAGCTTCATATTGAGCTTTTGTTTTCATAATTCATTTGCCCATGATGACATAATGAAAGGAATATTGATTCAATCCCAACTCCTCTTGGCCAGAAGCCCACATCAACCAATAAAAAAGAATTGCTAATTGCAGTGTGCACTCACTGGGCCAAGGCACTGGGGCAGGCCGTTTTGATAGCGGATGGAAGGCAGGCAACTCAGCCACTGTACCTCCTGCTTGGAGCGCTCAGACTGTCCGAGCACTCAGACTGTCTCAGACCCTGGACACCATTCTCGGGTCAGGCCAATTCCAGCTTCTCCGTGGAACCAGGAAGAAGAGCAGGCAGGGCCGCCAGGGTGGAGCCCTGGGAAGGAAAATCCTTCACAGGCTTGTTGACAGATGTGGTATCAAATGAATTGCACTCTGCTTAGACACGACTTTGATATTTATTGGTTCAAATTGCCCGGCTGACTCAGTCTTGCGTAAGTCTTCATGGTCCGTTTTAATCTTGACGTTTAGGGAAGCCACACTGATGCGGGTAATGACTGGGTTTACCTGAGATCAAAATGAAAAAGGAGAAGGGGGGATGTGGGGTAATTATAGTGGGGCAATGTATATTTCTGTGTAATCTTGAAAGGTGATTTATGAGGCCGATAAAAATGATAATGTGTTATAAGTGGAGCCGAAGAGGATTAGCAGCCACAGCACTTTTCGGCAGGAAATGAAGGGCTGGGGGAGGAGGTTCTCATTTACTAGACAAATAGTTGTTCCCAATCCATCTTTTTTTAAACTTCTCTTCTGAAATGACTGCGATAAGGAATATTGAAATAGTGATTGTGGTCCATCTTTGGTTACCCTTCATTAAGATTTGTTTCCGGTGTCCAGAGACCTAGGGGCAGGGTTTGCGTAATTAAGAGCGGAAAGGATGAAGGGCGGAAGAGGACATCCGAACCCCATTCCTATTCCGCGTTTACAACCAGCCTGCAGCTCAGCTGATTTAGCTAAGACTGGCTAAAGAGGACCCCTGGTTCATGAGGGAACTTTGGTAACTTCCGGGGCGGCCTCCTCCAGCCAGTGCCCATGTTGTCCACTCAACCCTAAGTGAGTGAATTGAACTGTTGTGATTCCATGTCTCTGAATCTGTGGTTTATAATCTCCAAGGAAAACAGTGGGAAAGGCATGGTAGTCTTAACTCAAGATGAATAGGAAAGTATGATAGAGAAGAATTATGGTAAAGGCAGTGGTTTTGCCCAGCTTCTTCAGTTTTGCTTCTCAATAGGCTCTTCAGCTCCTCACCTCCATGCAGACTCACCAGGCCCTCCCAGACCACCGGGGCACAAGGTCAGACATAGAATACCAAAGACACTGGAGTTGTGTCCACAAAATTCTCACATGCCCTCTCCCACCCAGGCATGTGTCTCAAGCAGTGGACGTTATTAGAATTCCTGGTGTCCAGTCTTCTAGACCCCAGTATTCCCTCTGGCCTGCTCTTCAGACTTTGAGGAGCATTCATTCTCTCAAGAGGCTCACTCCCCCCAGACTCTAAGGGAAGGTCAAACGGAAACCTAAATTGTTTCTCTGAGGGTGTCATGATAGGACCCCAATGGGTAACATTTTGGAAAGTCAGATATGGAGTGCAGTGAGCAATTACTGTTCATCATCTTATCCAGCATGACAAAGGGATCACAGGCTGTCTTCTTCATGAACCCAAATGTGGTGTGCTGGTAAACATATGAAGTGTGATCAAAAGATAAAATGAATGATTAAATTTCTAAAAATTATTACAGTTAAAGACACATTGCCATCAATTCTCTTCAGTATACTCCCTCTTCGTTCAAACACACTTATCCCATGATTCTTATCACTTTCTCAAGCAGTGATAGAAGTCCTCTTTTGTGTCTTTAGTTGTGTTGTTGTGACTAACTCAATGTGTGGAATCAATTTAAAAGGGTTACTTTTCGCGGTCACTTTGACTTTAAGGAAAAGTTGGCTCTAGTGTCTAATGTGGTAAGTGCGATGAATAAGGTAAAACTATAATGTTTCTACAAGTCTGACTTTTCATTAGATGGAATTCACCTTATTTTTGATCACAGTTTATGAAAACACTCTTGAAAGAGGACTTCCAAAAGTGCTTCAGAAATTGGCAAGAATAATGGGGTAATTGTGTCTGAAGAAAGGTAGAGTATTTGAGGATGATTATGACCATCTATCTTTTATGGTAATGAATATTTTTAATTTAAGCATTTATTGTATAGTTTGCCCATTCTTTGTGTCACTCCTTGAGTGCTGGCCCTTAAGTGAAACCTTCTCCCATTCCTTACTGGAAGTCAAGAGAGGCACTGAAGGACCTACCACCCTGGTACATTCAACCTGTCCCTGGCATTGTGCTAAACACATGGCACTTTTGATCCATTCAACTTTCACAGCACCCTCCCCAAGATGTATCCTGTTTATAGGTGAAGAAAATGAGGCACAGATAGGTAAAATAACTTGCTCAAGATGAGACAGGCAATAAAAGGTAGAATTAGTACAATATTACCAAAGTTCAAAAACACCAACCTTCTTTCACTCAGAGTATCTTAGACAGATTTGTATCCGAGTTGGGTGCTGTGGGATGATTTAACTTATACACCAAAGGTATAGAAAGAAAGTTTTGGAAATGATGCTAATTGGCCTACTAAAGCACCCAGATGGAAAACTTCATTCCATGTGTATTTTTCACCATCTAGACACAAATACTAAATTTTATAATACTAGTTTTACCTAATCAGGGAAAGAAATGGTGAACAGAATCATCTTCACTGAACCGACTCTGAAGCCTCCCTCCCATCTCATTATTGTGTGCTCCTGGTAGATGGCTGATAGCTACATGCGCTGGGTGGACACAGTTCCATCAGCCCTGAGGCACAGACCAGTTCCCAAAGGTTCTAATCATGGCATGTTGTTTCTTCTCCCAAAGGTTCAAACAAGACAGTGGATGTATTTGTGCCTCCAGTTGTAAAAGGGCAGCATCACTGTTTTTTTTTAAAAATGACAATGCCAGCCAGGACTCTTGGAAGCAGAGGAAGCAGGACCCCAAGTCTGAGCCCAGCATGGGCAGCTTAATGACACAGTGAGGATCTGTCTCAAAATGTGAACTGGTGAAGAGTGTGCAACTTTGTGTGTAGGCCTTGGGTGTAATCCCCAGTAACCCCACAGAAAATCATAGAATTTTCTATTCAACTACAATAAAGTATTATAGACATTTGCATTTTCTACAGAATGAAATGCAAAAGGCCTTATTTCCTAGGTCCAGAAGTGCTTTACTAGTTTATTTATGCATTTGCTATAAGATTCTGGATAAAAATGAGAGTTATGACATTTAATGATTGGTACATTATGTCAACTTGAGAAGTTTAGAAACTTAACTAAGTAACCCAGCAGTTCTACATCCTGGGTGTAGAGGACATGCCCTAAGGCAGCTGTTTACTCTCCAGGATGTTGTAACAGTTGATTCATTGTTTTAAGGTGAGGAGCTTAGAAGTTTAACAAAGTAACTCAGCAGGGAGGCCAGGGTCCTCACTTTGTTAACATCCTGAGCCTGTGCTTGGGTTGAATAGGGAGATGATATGAGTGCTACACCTACCCCAGGGTGGGTAGCCTGTTTGCAATATAAGGGAGCAAAATAGGCTTTCTCTGCTCTCCCCTTTTGCTCTTGTTACTTTTGCTGTCTTCTGACAACTTGAACTACTGTCCCTCTGCCATGCTACCCTACTTTGGAACCAGGACCCAAATGTCTACAAACTGTGAGCTAAATAATTTTTTCCCTCTTTAACTTTGGGAATAGGATATTTTGTTCCAGCAATAAGAGAAAATTACCCAAAATGCAACAATAGACATATCGGTGCTATATACATAGATATGAAAACCCTTGGCACTATGCCTAAGATAGTGTATGAATTGCTTAAATACTAGATTCAATTACTGAATGCGTACTGAGTACTCATATGTCAAACCCAGTGCCGGGCTCTGGAGGATTCCTGAGCCTCAAGACAATCCTTATCCTCAGGGAGGAAGGCAGAGTAGGTGAGGTCAGTGCACATCTATACTCAAAAGTGTAGTGGGCAGGCCTTTTTGCCTTGTCAGATGCTGATGTACAGAGAAAAGGTAGTAGGAACTGGCAAGTCAAGGGAGTCAGTTTCAATTAAGACAGTCCTTTCCAATGTGGGACAGCTTAGACCTTTTCTTGAAGCCCACAGAAGTTGCTGAAGAAAGGAGATGCCATGATAGACACTTCTGTCTAAAATGAGGGTGGTTAGATAAGACGGGAACAAAAATAGAGGTCGAAAAAGTGGAGTAACAGACTATTGTAAGAATCTAGGTAAAGGCAATGGTGGTATGAACTGAGGCAGGATGATAAAAGAGAGGAAATAGCTACTGTAATAATATCTTACATTGACAGTCCTTTTCAGCTTGCACTGCGCTTTCAAAAACATCATCTGGTTTCATTTCTGTGTTAATTCTATAAATAAAAGGCTTTCTTTTCTGACTGGTCTGCAAAGAAGTTGCAGCCTATGAAGGTTAAGGAGAAGACCCAGACTTCACGGTTGAGTGGGGTGTCAAGTCCACACCACAGATTCAGGCAGTAGATGGGTACTAAAGTCACTGTTCTGACACAGTGGTTCCCCCTTGAGTGCTTGCTTGTGGAGAGAAAGAAAGATATCCTGGGCAAGCGACTTCACCAACCTTTCTACATGTCACCTGTACTCTTTTGCTCATCATCTGCCTATTCTGCCAGGTCTTACAGTCCTCATCTTGCTGAGGAGGAAACTATGGTCTCAAAAAGGTGCAGTGACACCCAAGGTCACAGACAGAAGGAAGGTCAGACTTTACATTCAAACCTAGGTCTTTGGACTCAATTTAAATTTTGTATCTTTACATGATTTTAGGCATCAAGAATGTGACAACAAAAAATTCCCCACATCTGTCACTATATTACATCTATCACGGTTTAAGTTTAGCTGAAGTTTTTGATGTATATCTATGTAACACACATTTATTGAGTTAGCTGTTAAGATGAAACCACAGCCCATCCAATCAGTTATTACCTCATTAATTGAGAAATATATTCTCTGTATATCATCTTCAGGTCAGGTTTACCATTTCCTCACCATGCCAGGACATCATTTAAATGAATTTTGAAAGCGGCAAGTGTTGGCTAGACGGGGAGAGGGAATCCATCCCAGGTATAAGACAGGTGTGCCGCACAAATGGTGTGGTGCTTCCCTTGTGCATCAGGGAGTAGTGAAGAACACAGCAGAATGTCCCCGCGTGGCTCCCACTGATGAGAGCTGCTCCAGGGTTCAGGAAGGATTGTCCTGGGTCCCTTTGCCTGTCATCATCATTAGAGCTATTTTCTCTCTCTGACCTTTCCTTCTTGTGATGCACCATGGATTGCAAACAAAATGACTACTGGCTGGTAATACTCTAAAGAGAAGCAGAAGATGGGAATGTGCTGGATTGAGAAGGAGGGTAAGATAAGAAACTTTCTGAGCAGGTGAATGGTCTATATCCTGTAGAGGTCTGAGTCATGAGTGTATGCATGCATTAATCACACAGAATGATAACATTTAAGATCTATGCATTGCACTATATATA
Source organism: Dolichotis patagonum (assembly GCA_004027295.1). Taxonomy (NCBI): domain Eukaryota; kingdom Metazoa; phylum Chordata; class Mammalia; order Rodentia; family Caviidae; genus Dolichotis; species Dolichotis patagonum. The sequence continues at coordinate 21,919 of PVJX010009985.1, forward strand.
AATCTCATTCCCAAAAAGGGACTGTAAACAAATATTGAATTCTAGTGAATGATAGGAATGCAAAGTGTCTAGTGGTAAAACATACTGAGGTTGATAACTGACTTTACAACACATCAGAAAGAGGACAGAGGAATGGGTGAAAGACGGAAAAATGGCTGGAGGGGCAGATAAATGATAAGGAAAGTAGAGTAACATGTTAATCGTGCCAATAATGCTTTTACTCTTTGTTTTGATTGGTTTTAGTCTGTTTTCTATTATTTGATTTCAATATGGACAGCTATGAACAAGAGACATTATGGTAGCCATAGCTGATTTTCCTACTGTCTGGTTTTGAAGACCTGTAATGCTTTCATTCTTTTGTTTTGATCGGTTTTATACTATTTTGTTCTGTTTGAATTCATTATGTGTGATGATACGGACAACTATTTTAAAGAAGACGTAAGAATGTGATAGCCACTGTTGATTTCTTGTTGTCTTGTGTTGAAATCTTGTGTTGCTTACATTGTTTTGTTTTGATCTGCTTTGTTCTGTTTTGTTTTGTTTTGTTTTGTTTTAGTCTCTTTAAAATAAAAAAATGTTAATCATGAAGTATAGAGTTTGGGAGTTTGCTATAGAATTCCTTCAACATTTCTGTCTATTTAAAAAGGTGTGTAATACAGAGGAGAAGAGTGAATTATGAAGTCAGCACTAACGCAGTAGGGAGTGGCGGGGATGTCAGTGAACTGGGGGTCATGGCACCCTCCTTTTGGCTCTTATTATTTCTGTGCATGATTACAGGTTCAGGGTTAGCAGATCTGTCCATTTTTATGTGAGATTTTCTGATTTTTAAGTATCAGAAAATAGCTCGTACCAATGGCTAAATAAAACCTATTTGCAAATCTTTGAGCAGGTGGAAGCCGAGCAAGCTACTTCCGCCACATCCCAAGCTGTTTCAGGGGCGGGCTTTGTGATCAGCCCATCTCCCACCCAGCACTTAATGTCCCGATGGTGAGGCTCTGAGCTGGCATCTCCCATCTCAGAGCACTCTTTTCTTTATCCATAAAAGGAGGTTGGAAATAAAACCTGTATCACTGGAAGAGAAACTCAGTTATGATAATAGTAGCTTACACAACATCTGACATAGTGAGTGCTAAATACGTGGTAGCTGCTGTCACTGCTGACTTTCTGGTAACTCTAGAGAAGGAACTAAAGCAATCTCGAGCTCCCTTGGCCACAGTGGGCCACTGTGTCTGCCTGTCCAGTGTAAACACGGCATCCTGTCCTTCACCACATGCCTCTGCCCCTGGACTGTCTAGACAGAGCAGAGTAGGCAGAGCGTGTGATGTGGTCGGCCAGTAGAAAGGGGGATCCCAGGACAAAAAAAAAGGCAGCCCATCTCCAGCCCTAGATACCTCTTGGACATCAAGCTGTCCGACTGTTGAGGGAAGTGTGGGCCATGAGAGGCCTGTGAGAGGATCACTCCTTCCTCACAACATACATGAATTTGTGTTATTTCCTTTAAAAGATACTTCTAATCATCTCAACTTTCTGTACTATCCTCTGTCAGTCTTACAAGTTTAGTTTCAGTATTTAGGGTTGTATCACTTACCTGCACTGTGTAAAGGGCTCAGCCTACCCCACTGGAAGCCAGCATCACCAGCCTGCTCTTGGAGTCATAAGTCACTTTCTGAGCACAGAAAGAGACTGAAAAGCTGGCTTTCTGCAGTCATGCCCATGATTAGGCCTTGGAGACCTAGATTAACTCCATATTATTGCAGTTTATCCTTACTGGGGAGATGAACTGACTGCCTCCTATGTCACCAAGGAGCCCAGAGGAAAAGTGAAAGGATTAGAGAGGAGGACCACTTCTGCAGGCTCAGATTTGTAGGTATCTCCCTGAGAAAGATGCTGGCCAAAAAATGTGGACACAGGTACATGAGTATTAGAGATGGAAACACAAGTAACACAGAGGACATAAATGATGCCTTTACCCCACTCTAATGTCTTCTTCAAGCTACCCTCAGTAACAATAAACCTGGAGGTAAACTCACCATGCTTGCATAATAGGCGCAAGATAATTCTGGCTGCCACTTCCACATAGCTAGTTACCTCAAAACCCCTCCTGCACAGAGATTCTAAAGCCATCTCTTCCAAAAGACCCCTGCTGGGTTTTGAGATGAGGTTATGAATACTCCCCAAAGCCAAACATTTTCAAAATTGAGAAGACAACATTAAAAAGGAAATCTGATGGGCCTTTACCAGAATCATTTCACATCCTCTTAAGTTGTAGTTTATACTGATGCTTGTTTCACTCGTTCATTTATTCATTTCCATCTAATAAGCACAAAGTGGTACCTCTGTTAAAAAGATGCTGCCGAGCGCTGAGGATATAAGTCAGCGACACAGCGCCTGCCTGGCAAGTGTGAGGTCATGAGTTTAATTCCCAATACAAAAAAAAAAAAAAGATACTGCTCAGATGTGTTTTAATTGTTCATCTCTCTGGACCTAGATCATGCCATTTTCATAGGGAAATGAATTCAAGAAATATTTCACTTCACTCTTCATTATAAGTTGAGTCTCCCCTATCCAAAATTATTTTAGTCAATAGTAGTCCAGATTTTGGATTCAATTTTTTTTTTTGATTTTGGAGTATTTTCGTGTATAAAAAGACATTCGTGGAGTGACATCCAAGTGTGTATCCACAATTCATTTATGTTTCACATATACCTTGTACACATAGACTAAAAGTAATGTTATATAATTTTTAATAGTACTGTACATGAAATAAAGTTTCATGGTATGGAATTTTCACTCAAGCCAGGATGTCTTAGGTTTTGGAATACTTTGAATTTCAAATTTCCAGATTAGTGAAAACCAAAATGAAACAAACCTGCTGATATGACAGAGGACGTGTGGTGGCGGCATATACCAAGGGCAGATAGCAGGGGACGGTGAGGACTGTGGCAAGTTGGAGTGCATGTGCCCGTCCACAGACAGGGGGCTGCTGCCCAGCACCAAGGGGTTGGTGCCATCGCAATACTCAGTCCAGCTTTGCTAGAAGTTTTGGTTGGTTTTACTTTTCCTCTAAGCAAATCAGAAATAAGAATTTTTATGTCGAATCTCATTTTTAGATTTGGTAACTATTTTAAACTAAAATTCAGAAGAGAAAAGACTATGTTTGCCAAAATAAACAAAGTGTGGTTTCCAGTGTGAGCCTGTGGCTTATTTTGTAACCCTTGACACAATTCAGTTACAGACCCAGTGCATGGCGGACTTGCATACTATGAGAGCCCCATTTGATTTAAGGAGGCCACAGCTCCTGACTTCAATCCTTCTTCTGCTATATTTATCATGGGGCATTGGTTACTTCTTTATGCTTTTCCAGAGCTTGTGGGTCCCATTTGTGAAGAAAGGATTAGATTAGGCTGGCCTTCCCAGACTTTACGAATCAAAAGGAACTATAGATGGCTCTTAAATATGTAGGTGAAAAAATGCGTGGCTTCCTCAGTAGTAAAGTAACCCATACTACCCTGCAATGGAGATACTGAATGCGATAATGTAGAGAGCGCGGGAAGACTGGCATTTCTCATATATTGCTGGCCGAGTGCTGGCAATGTGGCAGTGCCAATCAAAACAGCAAATGCACAGGCTTTTAACCCACTCAGACCACTTTTGGGAATGTTTCTTAATTATGTGCACATGTGAAATAATCTTTTGTACCAAATTGCTTATTTTAGCATTGTTTGTACTGGAAGAAGATCAGAAACAACCTGAATGTCCATCAAAAGGGGATGAGTTAAACAAACTACAATTGTAAACTGTAATAATCCACAAAACAGGTTGTTACACAAGAATTTCTAATGAAGAAAGTAAATCTTTTGCTACATATTCTTATCACAAAAGGTAAGACAAAGTAAGAGTGTACTTCATCCAATGGTTTCCTGGGAAAATGTGCAAAAATTCGTTCTCTAGCTGGGATTTGGGAGAATCTCGATTGTAGCATTTTTCTGTGGTGCAAATACTTCCACCGTGGCCAATTTGAAGCTATCAACAAAAAGTCACTAAGCTTGGAATTAAGAAGAGACACATTTCCATTAATGCTAGTATACTACTGCCTGAGACAATTAACATAGAAAAATTTCCAAGATACGTTAAATGGAAAAAAGGAAAATACAGAACAGTGCATATAATATGCCATCATGTATATAAGTATAAGGGAGAAGAATAATGATTGTGTATCTGTATACTGTAATACGTGTATCTATATACTGGCGTGTATGTTATAGATTCCTCAGAATGAATAAACATGCATATGCATACACACAGTCATTAATTTTGGTTACCACTGGAAGTGGGAACTGAGTGTACTTGGGTACAAAGTGGACAGTGTATTCCAGTGGTATCGAACCTTTTAGAGCTTTCAGTGGTAACACACAGCTTGCTGGGACACACGTGCCATGGGTCCACTGCCATTGATCTATATCATGTAGACACCAATGATAAGAATGTCTTCCATGTCTGGTTTGGTGGCACACACCTGAAATCCCAGCACTCAGGAGGCCGAGGCAGGAGGATCTCCGTAAGTAAGTATGAGACCATGGACAACATAGTGAGTTCAAGGTTAGCCTGAACTGCATAGTGAGACCCTGTCTCAAACAAACCCTACAAATAATAATAATATTATCATGATAATGCCTTCTATATTTAAGATTACATAAAAATGTAAGGATCACCTGGAGAATTTACTCATCATTGATTCCCCGGTTTCTTTTAGGGAAAGTCAGATCTGACATCATAAGTAAGGGCTAGGAAATCTATACTTGATAAGTTTCTCAAATTATCCTCAGATTAAGTAAATATGGAAGACACTGCCTAGCACAACCTTCCCATTTTATGAGGACTAAAAACCATGGCCATGGAGGAGATCCTGCCCAGAGCAGCCAGTGAATCTGAGGCATAACCAGAGCTGACACCCAAGTCTCACACACTAGACTAAAACCCAAAGAGAGAGATGTGGCCCGCCTAGGCCTGACCCAGTGAAATTCTGCCCAAACAACACTGCAGGAGCACCTCACACACACACACCCCATCCTACCTTCTGGTCTCCAACCCCCATTCCTGGCAACTGGGTTTAACCTGCTAGACACTATCCAACTAGTCCTGGTTCACAGAGAATGGCACTGACACGGGCACCCCCAAAAATCCCCCTGGGAACAGGGACCATGGCAGAGGAGCTTTGCTGTTAGCACTGACATGTGGAGTACCATTCACTTTCTTCCCAGCATCTGTCACCACCTGCCATTGCACAAAGTTCACAGCAACATGAGAGGTGCAGATGAAGAGAGGACAGCAAAGGGGAAGGAAAGAAGAAAGAAAGCAAGAAGAAAGAGGAAGAAAGGAAGGAAGGAAGAAAAAAGAAAAAGAGAAAGAAAAAGAAAGAAAGAAAGAAAGAAAGAAAGAAAGAAAGAAAGAGAAAGAAAGAAAGGAAGGAAGGAAGGAAGGAAGGAAGGAAGGAAGGAAGGAAGGAAGAGAACCTATTTCTCCCCAGGTGCCTGCCACCAACACCTGATATACCTGGCTGCCATTCAGGCCCTTGGTGAATCCCGTGTCACCACCATACCTGCCTCTTACACACAATTAACTGTGTGTTTTCAAAAATGGCAAATCATGCCTTCATATAAAACAACAAATTCAGTCCCAAGACAAATTGAATCAAGTTCTTGGGGTGTTTTTTTCACTTCAATTAACCCCAAGACTGGTGTAGATCAGAGGTGCAAATCTCTGTGCGTTATGTGACCACAAACAGGGATGCAGCAGAATGTATACCCCAAATTATGTCTTTAAGTACTCATTGGAGACACTTGTAATCATGTTTTATTACTGGTCTCCTCCCCAGCATAATGAACTTTGATGAAATAATGAAGCAGCCCTGGCGCCTGAGCAGTCGGGCTGGCAGCCTCACCAGCTAAGACCTCCCATGAGTACAATAGCCCAAGCTGGGCGCCGGCTCCGGTGGCAGCGGGGCGGAAAAGCTGGCACTCCGCCCTCCGCTCCCTGCCTCCCGGCTGCTGGGCCTTCTCCCCTGAGTCACAGAAGTGCCATGGCCAATTGGAAGTGAAGAGTAAGCCAGGAAAGTGGGGGTTCACCCAGTCACGGAACAGAAGTGCTGGACCGAAGTGGGCTGACCCATGTCTACCACCGCTTTTGTTCAGATAAACTGAGGCCCAGGAAGAGGAAGTGACCACACCAAAACTATGTGCATGGTGTGTATAGAAGGACAGTAAGCTAGGTTTCCTACATCAAGTCCGAAGAAGTGCCTCCATGACTTCTGCAGAACCGGTTCTCTTCATCCGTCATCTCCAAACCCCATAGAAGCTCTGAATCTTAGACTCGAAAGCCCTATATAGATGCTGGTTCCCTATGGCTATTGGCCAAACCAGGTATCTGTGCTTGCCTAGTAATTCTAGAGATCAGCCAGATGTGGTTGAAAAGTCAGAGATGGAAGTCTAAACACCTTGCCAGATAAACGCTAGTTTTTCTTCCAACTCAAAGTGTGAGCATGGCCCAGGAGCCTAGGAATCACCTGGCACTGCTGGCATCAGAGTTGCATTTCAGCGTAATCTCCAATTTCAAAAGCATCGCTGTAGAACCCTGTGGGAGGAGTGTGTGTGTGTGGAAGATCCAACTCCATTATTATAGATAAACAGTGCCTTTTTCTGCAGAGGGCCTGGGTAATAATAACTTCCTCCATCAGTAAGGTGCTGGAGCTGACACACTGTATCAACCATCTGCGAGGATCTGGTATGATCCCCATTTTATAGTTGAGGGAACTGACCACAAAGAATTGGTTAGAATCTCCAAAGCTGACCTTATTTAATCTGGTTTTTTTGTTTGCTTTAGTTTTCTTCCTAAAACCTCTTCTCTATTGTGTGCAGGTATGTACAGGAGGAGATGACCCACAGATAATCTCTGCTACAATTTGTTATGCTTCTTCAATACCTTGTTTAGAGAAAATCTAAAATCATGTTGATGTGGGGGCTGAAGGACTTTGTTCCTTTCAAAAGGATGACATAGGCATGTTTGAAACTCTTTGGGAAATTTCCTTTCTTTGTATAACATTGTCTCTAACTTATTTTCAAGTGTATTATAAACAGCTCAGTGAATATATGTGGGTTAGATTTTCTGAAAACAGAGTAACTTTACTGAGGCACATTTTCCACATTGTATAAATTCACTCATTGCAAACTCTTATGGTTGATACATTGTGTCAACTTAAGAAGTTTAGAAGTTTACTTAAGCAACTCAGTAGGGAGCCAGCATTCTTTGTAAATAATCCCATCTTGTGCAAGAGAAGGGCAAGGAGATTTTGTGAGTGCTACACTGGCCCTGGAGGCTTGTCATGCCCGCTTTTGCTGGCAGCTTCCTTAAAGTGTTGCCCCAGTGCCATGGTACCTTACCTTGGAGCCAACTGATTATGGACTAAAACCTCCACAAATAATGAGCTAAATAAATCTTTCCTTCCTTCATTTTGGGTGTCAGGTATTTTGTCCCAGCAATGAGAAAAAAGTAACTAAGATACAAACCTATAATTCAGTGATGTTTTGGAGATCTACAAAATTGTTTACGTTGATGGCAAGTAAGTTCTAAAATACCTACATCGTCCCAATGATGTCACTCCAATGCATTCACTGCTATTAACACCTTACCCCATCCAACCCTTACTTTTCTGTTTGCCTCCATAGTTTTGCTTTCTCAAGGTATCCCATGTAAGTGGAGTGGCTCCTTATGTTTAATTTCTTTCACTGACAGTCCTGTTTCTTGAGATTCATCCATGTCAGTAGATGTATCTGTAATTTATTCCTTTTTGTTGCTGAATAGTTCATATGTATATCCCACACTTTGTCTAACCACGATTTATAAGTTAATTTTATCCTATACCCAGAGGAAGATAGTTAATCTTGGAAGGATGATCATGAGGAAACCACAGTCTACACCTCAGGAACTTCAAATTTTCCTCATGTAGTTGGTTATTTAGAATAAAGGGTGCCAATTAACAAAGGAATGCATAAAAAAGATATGGTATTTTTATACAATTGAGTACTAGTCATCTGTAAAGAAAGACCACATTGAGGCTTTTATAGGTATGTGGATAAAACTTGAGATCATACTCATAAGTGAAATAAATCAGACTCACATGTGTAAATAACATATTGGCTCCCTAGTATAAGAAGCTGAAAGAGTAAATAAGATTCAAAATCTACAATAGATACTGTGAAAGGGTAAGAAACTGCTCATAGGGGAAAAATAACTGGGATAGGGGAAAGGAGAAAAGAAAGAAAGGAAAAGGAAAAAGATACAAATTTGTTTATATATTCATAAAATATCTAAGATGATTATTCTAATTATAATTCTTGGAAAAGGTCAGTTAATGCTCACAGATCAATTTTGCATGTCTCTATCTGGTAATCTAAGCAACTCTTTTGAGTACAACAATATGCAGTATTACAACCATTGTTAAATTCCTGTCATCTTGTTTTGAAAACTTATATTGTTATTGTTTGGGGTTTTCTGTTGTTTTTGTAGCTGTTGTTTGCATATCTGTGTTTTGTTTTTCTTTTTCGTGTTTTTTCTCTTTAAAATTAAAAAAAATTAAGCAATAAAGGGTGCCAGAGATCATGTTCTTTTGGTAAAATGAGTGTTGGTCATAGTCCAATTTCTGATGCTATAACAAATTATCTGAGACTGGGTGCGTTATGAAAGAAGGAAGTTTATTTTTCCCCATAGTTCTGGATCCTGAAAGTATGAGAGTACGGTACCATTATCTACTCATAGGTGAGAACTTTGGGCCATGTTTTATCATAGTAGAAAGTGAAAAGGCAAGCCAGTGCATGCAGTCCAGACAAAACATGAATGTGGCCTTGCTTTACAACAATCAAGTCTTGAGGTAAATGATTCAGTTTCAAGGGAATTAATCTAGTCTTGTGAAAAAGACATTAATCTCTGTTAGTGATCTAATAACCTCTTAAAGGTCCAACTTCTCAACATCACAGCCATAGTAATCAAATTTCATCCCTGAGTTTTGGAGTGGACAAGCCTGTTAGAGCCATAGCAGTGTTGCCCAAGAACTGCTGCAGGATAGACTGTGCAGGAATTAAGGTCCGCTGGTGTCCCGCTTTTTAAGCATTTGTTTCATTGCCTAGAGAAGGTATGTTAAATCTGCCATGAGCATATGCAGCCTCCACCATAGAATGAACATCTTTCGAAGAGTGGGTAGTTCTCAGAAAACACAAGCACCGGGAGTAGAACTTCATTTACTTTATAGGAACTAAGTGTGCCTATTTGTCTTTAGATAAATTTTTCGCCTTGTTTGTCCATAAATAATGTGCATGTAGCATCATTCAGTGTGAGACTCATTTTTATTATACCACACATTCAAGTAGTGAACCAATCTACAGCTCTCACATTCTCCCAATATTTACTAAAAGGAACTGAAAACTGATAAATGACAATTTGATTTAGATAAGTCTTCAGTGCATCCAAAATTATTTATTGAGTGCTTCCATACAGAAAATGCATATATGAGTGTGGGACACATTACTGGCACCACTCTGAAGTTTGCCATGGACACATGCATGTTCTGGCCAATGAAGTGTGAGCAGAAGTAGCACAATTTACTTCCAGCTCAAAACAACTCATTGGCAACCTCAGCACCCTAGTCCCACTGCCACAATTCCTGTAACCCTCAGTTGAGAAGCTACCCGTCAGGAGGGCACATCTAGCAGACTGTGATGGCCACATGTAGCTTGAACAAAGAATAAAGCTTCGGTGCTTTGTGATGCTGGGATTGGAGGGCAGGGTGAGGCTTCTTACTGCAGTGTTATTTCTCTCTTGCTTACAAACATTAGAATAGTGTTAGACTTAAGGAATTGTCACTCAAGTGGAGAAGTCTATCACTGATCACACTGTTAGAGAAAAACGACAGCGGATTGCTAAGAGCGACAAGTGCACGGTCTGGGGGCATCATGCAAGAATCAATTTGCCAAAGGTGATGGTGGCTTCTCCAGTAGAGGCAGTACTTGAGTGACAGCCCAGGAGCTCAAAGACATTTCCAGCAGTCCATCAAATTGAGGCATGTGACCAGTCATCACACACCTCTGTCACCTCCCTGCCAGGGTGAGGAAATAAATGCCACAGCAGGCTTAGTGTCCCCCTGGAGCTCCAGCTGTCAGGCCGAGCTCAGAATACCGCACTCCCTTTGAGCAGCCTGTGACCTAAGACGTGGCCCAGGATTCCTCTTAGACCCAGTGGTGCCAGATGCTCTTCCTGCAAAGTTTCACAGACAGAATTAGAAGGTGATGTTGCCAATCTAGTAGTTTTAATCAGTTATTTCTTGATATTGGTGAAGCATGGAATCCAGGACCTCCCACCTCCAGAATACCAAAATCCACCGATGTTCAAGTGTCTTCTATAGAATGAAATAGCATTGGCATAGAACCTACATGTATCCTGCAGTATACTTTAATTCATCTCTAGATTACTCATAATACTTAATGCAATATAAATGTTATATAAATAGTTGCACCATTTAGAGAATAATGGCAAGGGAAAAGTCTGTACATGTTCAGCACAGATGCAATTTATTTTGAGTATTTTCCATCCTTGGTTGGTTGGGTCTGTGGAGGAATGGAGTTACTATACACACATATGATAATGATAATAATAATAATGCTTTTCCTTTGTGCTTTCGAGTTTACAAAACACTTTTGTCTATATGGAAATGTTTTCATGGATTTTAACTTCCCGGTGGCTTTCTAGTTCATTTAGAATGAAAAGGAAATTCCTTGGCATGAGCCGTGAAGCCTTGTATGCTGTGGGTTCTGTCCACTTCACCAAGCCCACATGGCCTCTCCCTTAGATGGCTCCGGCCACACTGACAGCCTTGCTGTTTTTCAGAACCTCGCGTGCCCACTCCGATCCTTGGTGCACACAGCTCTTTGTACCTCCAGCCCTCCTTCCACATAGGCTCAGCCCTCCGTCCTGAGAGGCATCCTCAGGCCAACTGGTCAGTCATTAAAAATAGTCAGACCAGCCCAAGTAGGGTGACACATGACTGCAATTCCAGTACTCTGGGAAACTGAGCTTAGCTTGGACAGTTTAGCAATTTAACAAGACTCTGTCTCAAAATAAAAAAGACTGAAATGTAACTCAGTGAGAGACTAAAATAAGTCAGCAAATAAATTTAAAAATGCATCTGTCCTGAGCACATACAGATTTTATTGTCATTATTTCCTGAACAATACAGTACATCTGTTTGTGTAGCATTTAGGTAGTATTAGATAGTATAAGCCATCTAGAGGATAGACTCAGGTTATATGAAAATACTATACTATTGTAACCTAAGGGAACTGACATCCATAGATTCCGGTGTCCTTGGAGGACCTGGAACCAGTCCCCCTGGATACTGAAATGACTGTACAATACAGAAGACCTTTCCTCTCCTCCCCAAGGCATCCTACCGCTGAGCTACATCCTGAGCGCTTTTCATCTGTTTTGAGGCAAGAGTTTGCTGGCTTTCCTAGATTGACCTTGAGTTGGCAATATTACAGGCAGGTGCCACCATGCCTGGCCTTCCACATCATTTTAAAGAGCAATTTCCTTGTCACCAAATCAAGCTGCTTCTCCACTCCAGTCATTTTATTTTTAAATATCGCATTTCATCATCTTCATCTCATGCACCATTTAATGTGAAAATTTTACTTCTCGCTTGGCTGCTCTCACAACCTAGTGGAGAGAAAGGAGACTTAGTCATATAAACCCAGTGCCTAGGAGAATTAATTGAATTTTCACCTTGTGAAGGATACATTTCTTTCCTTTCTTGCACCTGGTGGAGAGGCGTCAAACGATTTGCCTGCAGGCTCAGGGCTAAAACTTAGTAGAACACATGAGATTCTACTTAGTAGAACACATGAGAACACACTGGGTCTGTGGCATTTTGCAGCCTACCAAGCCAAGCCTCCCTGTCCTGGTGCCCTGTGCTTGTGTTTTATGGAGAACCTGTCTCAATTGTCTGCCACACCGCTACAGAGTGCAGGAACCAATTCACACTCAAAGTGTGAGGACTGTGTTCACTTTCTGGTGATCCTTCCTGAGAAGGCTTAGAGTCTAACAAAGTAAGAGCAGGAACGTGGGCTTCAGCATAAGTAGACAGGCCCCTGGTAGGACACCATGAAGTGGTCTTCAAAGGGATGTCATTTCATAGGGAGTTTTGTTCTATTGGAAGCTGGGCAAGGCTATGAAATCCTGAGCTGACACAGGCCAGACCTGAGAAGGCTTTGTGTCCAGGCTGCACCTGAAATTTAGACTAATTGGTAGAAAAGACAATACAGCTGTTATGGGGGTTGTGAGGACCGGATGTTCACTTCACAGTTTTTATTGTGTGTCTCCTACTTGGATCCTACTTAATAGTTCTTAAATAAATACACTTATTACTTAACGAACAGCACAAGTACACTGTAGCAGTTTGGATTCATAGAGTGAATTGTTCTATGTGAATTAATGTCGCCAGTTCCCCTTTATCCATTGTTTCAGTTAAAGTCATTCAGTTAAAGTCATTGTGTTCCAAATATATGTATAGCACAGTGAAAGAGAGAGAGAGAGACAGAGAGAGAGAGAGAGCAAGAGAGAGAATATTCACATAACTTTTATTGTAGTAGGTTGTTATAATTATTTCATTCTGTTATTGGTTATCATTGTTAATCTCTGTGTCTCATTCATAAATAATCCTTTCTCATAAGTATGTACGGAAGGGAAAAAAATCATGGTTTGTATGTATAGAGTTCAATATGATCTGTGGTTTCGGGGGACTGGGAACACACCCTCCATGTTTAAGGGAGGGTAACTGTCTTTTGGACTCGGATTTAGCATTTTTTTATTTTCAGGCATCTCCAGGCTCTCAAAAACTCACTTTGTTTTATGAAAGACCCACGAAGAAAATGATAAAAGAGAAAGTGGTATGAACTGGAAACCTGCCTTCCATTCTTGTGAAGATCCCCTGAGCTCTTGGAGTCTGACATGAGCTTTCAGTTTTATGCAGAGGGAGGAGCAAGAGCCCCAGAAGTGAAGGCCTTGTTCCAGGTTTATGAGGGCCAGGATGGGAAGCTGCTGACCCTGCAGCCATCCCATTCTCACCTACAAGTCCATGCGCCCAGCTAGAGAGGAGCACAGAGGCTTGGTTGACCTCCCTGCACTATCAGTGTTGGGATCTGTCTGAGCCCTGTCCCTGTACGGAGGGACAATCTCATGTTGTCTGCCACTGGGAGAGAACATTGATAAGCAAGGAGATTAAGTGACTAGTTCTGCTTGCTGCCCTTACACAATGCCAGCAGGTAACTGATTCGAAGCTTAATGCCTGGGTTTAGTCATAAAGGAGCCCGACAGAGGGAGGGGCGCAAGACATGCTGCTGACTGGAGGCGATCCCAGGGCTTCTGAGGGAAACCACTGACAGGAAGATGTACAGATGTGTCCGTGTGCAGGAATATGGTATACTCCGTGCACCCGTGTGTGTGTGTGGTTGTGTGTGAAGAAAGAGGATCAAAGTACCTATGCACTGGAAAAGCCCTGGAGATATCTAATTCTGGCCACTTGATTTTACAGGTGGGGAAACTTAGCCCAATAAAGAAAGATTTGCCCAAGAAGTGGCTTCTACGAGTCTCTATCATAGGAGAAAAAGGCACTGTTTTGCTACTATTGACTGGTCAGTTCCCACCTCCAAGAGCTAGGGCTGTTTTTGTCTCTGCCCGGAGGCCTGTTAGTCCCTTGAGATGAGCACTGGGCCTGATGCCTGGCTGCAGAGGTCACCGCATTCCTGACATGGAAATTGCAGGCCCCACCATAGCAAGCCCTGGCAGCTGGAGTGCTCCGCAGAAGCACAGGAGCTGGAGGACAAGCGACTTGGTGGTGGCAGTGGTGTCAAGGTGGGCAAAGACTGTGGCCCCCACGCAGGAACACTCAAAGCCTACGGTAAGCAGCTAACACACAAAGCCGGACATACGCGGCCTTAGGAAAACAGGCCCGGGATTGCCAGACCTCAGAAGTTTGACAGGAATCCAAAAACCAAGAGACTTCTTAAGGAAAAACTCTCTCCTTTTTTATTTTCCTTTATAGAGTCAAGTGTTTAAGGAACCCCCCCACCCAGTACTCTAACATCTGCAGTGGTGATGCAGCCCAGAGCTCTCTGTTTATATGACTGACTGTGTTGTTCACGGGAACACTGAGATTCAGAGAAAGAATCAGTACTCAGGTCTCACACGTCCTTGTGCCCTGCTTTCTTTCCACTCCGCTGCACACAGGAGTGCATCTGCTGATTGGGAGCATGACCAGGTAACTAACCAGAGCTCTGCATGCCCACTGTTACAGCCACCTGTGGCAAAGAATGGTTCTCACCACACAGCCTGTGTAGCCACAACTGGCCGTAAATATTCCCATGTGATCGCTCCCTCTTCACTGCAGATCGCAGCTGCATCCATGATCCATTGCAACCCCTGGCTCCTTCACAAGTGCTTTCTCTGTGGTATTGCTACCCCTGGGCAGCGGGAGCCCTGAGTAATATTGTCTTCTCTGCTGGGCAGAAAATCTGGGCAAAACTTCCGCTTGAGGCCCTGAAGGGCAGGTACTTACTTGGTGCGACTCACTTCTAGTGTGTTCTCAGAACCTGGGTAAGAGCCCGGCACAAAGCAGGTGCTCAGTAAACTTACAGGAGCAAAAGGAATGAAGGGAGAAAACAGAAAAGGACCACAGGAAATCTATGTACGTGTGCTCCAATCCTTGGAATTAGATCCCTGAAGACTAAGGCGGTAACCAGATGCCTTCAGATACCTGGTACTTTTTTGGAAAGAATTCCAGCTTCAGTCACACTCCAGAGAGAAATGATAACTAGAGGCAGGGAGGAAGAAAAGGTCAAAACTTTGTCTTTTCAGTCAATCCTGACAGTGCCCCTGGCACTGTCATCTTTCTGTACTTCCATTTGTCCACTATATTTGTTTTCTGTTGTTCCTATTAAAAAAAATTACCACAATCTTTAACCCACATTTTTTTTCCTTACAGTTCCACAGATTAGAAATCTAAACTGGGTGGGTATTTCTCCCAGAGACTACAGAGGGAAATCCATTCTCTTGCCTTGCCCAGCTTCTACAAGCTGCCTTCCTTCCCTGGCTTGTCTCTTTTCATCTGTCTCAGCTGTGCACCTATTGTCACATCATATTGTGTTTGATGGTCTTGCTGGTTCCTAAAAACCCTAGCTGGGTGTGGGGATGGATGCCTGTAATCCCAGCACTTGGAGGCTGAGGCAGGAGGTTCTCTGAGAGTCGGAGGCCAATCTGACCTACACAGTGAGCTCAAGGCCAGCCTGAATTACACAGCAAGGCCCTGTCTCAAAAGCAGACAAACAGACAAAAAAACAAAGCCTTGTGATTGTGGTAGAAGAACTAGATAGTTCGGGGTAATCAACCTATAAATATTAAGATATTTAAACTAATCATACAACCAAAGTCCTTTTTGTTGGATAATGTTAACATATTCACAAATTTGGGGGGAGACCACATTCACCAAATTAATAGATAGATGGATAGATAGATAGATGATATTACCCTCTTCATAAGATTGTGTTTTAAGTGTTACATGCAAAAAAAAAATGCACACACAAAAGGAACTTTATAAATACAGTCATCCCTTGGTATACACAAGGATGAGTTCCAGGACACCCTGGAATACCAAAATCCACAAATCGCCGAGTACTTGCTATAGAATGGTGCCATGTTTGCATATAATCCATGTGTATTCTCCTGTATAATTGAAATATCTAATACAGTGTAAAATCTGTGCAAATAGTTATTACACTGTATGGTTGAAAGAATAATGATGGGAGAGGAGTCTCTAATTATGTGTTACAGATGTGATTTTTAAATATATTTCTGAACCTCATTCATCTGAATCTGTGGATAGGCAACTGTGAGAAGGAGGAGTAGCTGTAATCTTCTTACCATGTCTCCAAGTGTGCATCTTGTCTTATTTGGGGCAGTAGGTACAATTTTGAAGCATCTTTCTTATATTGAAAAAATGTGATACAACATTAAAGAAAATATTTGAAAGCCATTAAAATGCCCCACACTTCCCTGCTTGAGAGTAGTTCCACTTATTGTTTCTTGGTTCCTCCAGTCTTTACCCAAAAGTAGATGCCACTGACATAGGTGCAATCATTTTGCCAAACTTGCCTTACCCATGGTCCTCATAAACCACTGGCCTTGTTCCATGCTATGAAACTGCCTTGAAGTCATAGCAGAGTGTCATTTGCAAAAGGATTTTGTTTTGGATATAATGCTCTGTAATTTCTTTGGCCATATACTGGAGTTGGACACGCTCCAGTTTATTCTAGTTTGTTTTTTCATCTAATTTATTGATGTCATTGACAATAATGTTAACAATATCTTTATGAAGCTCATGCTAAGTGTGACATATATGTGTGTGAATATATATGCATATGTATATATATATATATTAGAAAATATATAAGAAAATTACTGAACAAAATAACCAGTAAGAAGAGACACAATATATAAATGAATGGAGTTAATTAGCAGAAATCTTAGTTAATCATTCATTTTTTGTAACTGAAATATTTCAGTAATTGATGTGAATAAACCCAGACAAAAACCTTGCCCTCATGGAGTTTACATTCCAGTGGAGAGGGAGAGGGAATGGACAAATAAGGAAATGGACAAAGTAATTTCAGATAGTTACAGTGTGCAAAGAAAATAAACCAGGGCAAAAGATGAGAAACAGTTAAGAATGATGAATCACTGCACACAAGATCATTCACAGAGGCTCCTCAGAGGAGAAAAACTCTGGGCTGAGACCCAAGTTATGAGTGGGAACCTGTCATGTAAAGATCAGACACAGACAAAAATAAGTGCAATGGTAGCTAAACCTTGGGAAAGTTCGGTGCATTTGAAGAAAAGAAAGAAGCCATAGTTGCTCCCAGAAAAATAAATGAAGGCTAGGGTCTTACCCAACAAGGATTCAGAGGAGCCAGAGCCCTGGGCATGAAGAGCTTAAGGTACCAAAAGCAGCCATCACAGGATTTAGGTAGAGATGAGGTATTTATAAGTTAAGTGAATGAATAAATGGGCAAGTGAGTCATTAAGTGAAGCCCAAAGACAAGAGCTCCTGAATGAGTAATTATTTCAAAGCATGAGTTTGGTAGACACTGAAACATGCCACCTGATGCCCTTTCAGGAAAGAAGGACCCCAGAGGCTGACATGGCTTCCAGCAGACAGTTTTCAGCTCTCAAAGACAACCACCCTGACCTCTGTCATACTTCCTTCCCAGGGCAGCCCAAATCTAGGCCAAGCAAAGAGTTTGTCTTAGCCACTTCCGTGTTTACAAGGTCTGGGTACAGAAACAGCTCCACTTCTTGGCAACAGATGTTTTGTTTGTTTTTGGCCTCAGTCCATTTTCTGTTGCTATAATAAAATCCCCAATACTGGTTATTTATAAAGAATTGAAGTTTCTATAGCTAACAGTTATGGAGGCATGGTAAGTCCAAGACTATGGCACTGGTATCACAGAGGGCATCACATGGTAAGACAGAGCAAGTGCTACAGCTCAGGTCTCTTCCTCTTCTTATAAAGCCGCTAATGCCATCATTGGAGCTCCACCACGTGACCATCTCTTATGCTATTTAACCCCTAAAACACCACCTCCAAATGTGTTCATCTAGGAATTTGAAGATTAGGCTTCCAGTATATGAGCTGGGTGGAGGAGGAGGTGCATCAGTCAAAGCATACCCCAGATCTTAAGGTGTGGCCCTCTGTGTCTGCCCAAAAGGGCTCTGAAAACTCATCCCACCTCTGGGACTCTCTTGAAATGGGCTGAAGCATCCACTGAGATTAAATCACAGCTCTGTGTCTCTCTGAGCCTCATACCACTTCTGTATCTGCCTTTCATGAGTGTTGATTACAAACTGCTTCCTAATAATCCTTGGGTTTGCATGCCAGGGAGCATACGCTGTGTGTATCAATCAATGCGTGAAGGAGTAAGTGAGAAGCAAAGTAAATGAGTGAACAACTCAAATACCTGTAATCTGGTCACTTCTAGGTTTTCACAGTGTCTCCCAGAAGTCCCCACTGAGACACTGAGAGGGAGCTCCCCACTGGAAAGCAAAATCTCCAATAGTCTATCTGCACATGAGATTAACACTAGAGTATAAGCAGTGGGAATGGTGGTGGGAAATGGAAATGTCCACAGCCCAGGTGTCCACTAAACCCTACTTCTTAGTCCTCCAATGCCTGTCCCAAGAGCCACCCCTCTTCCAAGTTGGAGAACAACAGACTGCACCCTTTGGGAGACACTTTTGTAACAAGCTTTTATTTAACCTCCTCTGTGACCTACAGAGTTAACACATTGTTGAAATGTACTCAGCTTCTGTTTAGTTAAAGAATCTTTGCTTATTTGGCGCTTGCTTGAGTAATGTTATTACCAATGTTATCATTCACTTCACTCTGAGCATTTATCTGACAGGATTTTGTAGCATTTTTTAAAACAGTTATAACACTATACTTTGTATTTTTAGGGGAGACTGGAGCAAGTGGTGAATATCAACTCATGGGCCTATGCCTACATCGTCCTGGCTGTTAATTTTTGCTGTGCTTTCTTATAAGCAAACGATGGCATGGAAACCCACCAATCCCCACCCTCTACATTGCATTTACAGCAACTTCAAATTAGGCTGTCAATACTTTAGCACTCCAAGAGAAAGCCCGCTCCCGTTGGCATTCAAGAAGTGTCAGGGACAGCAGAGGCCTGTGAGGCCAGTGCTGGAGTTTGTGGGATGCCAGACATCTGGGCTCCTGCAACGCTTTCACGCACTCTCACTTTTTTCCTCCCTTTTTTCTGCTTTCATCCAGCTGTTTGCCATTGTGTTCTGCTGCCTCTGATTACTTGAGAGTATGTTCAACAAGCTGCATTTGTATAACAAAAACCATGAAATTGAAAGTGGTGGAGGCCTGTTCTTAGAGACTTAAGTTGCTCACCAGCTTGGACAAAGCATTGGGTTCAAATGATCCTGTAGAAATTAATTATTGGAGGAAACATAGCATACTTAACCCTGCCAAAACTCACGTCTGAATGTCTTTCGGACAACTTGAAGATTTTCCCTGGCTTTTCACATGATTACTTTCAGTCTGCAGATGTCACTTTTATTTATGCCTTTACATATAGTCTAGTTCAGATATCAATTGGAATTGTCATCTCCAGGAGCTTGTAGGACATGCAGAATCTTGCACCTTAGTATTGGTCAGGATTCTCCAGAGAAACAGAACTGACAGGATATAGATTAGATTAGATAGAGAGATATAAAGATATAGATATTGACTGATTCTTTTTTAAAGGACTAATTTATGTGCCTGGAGGGGCTGATGGCTGCAAAATATGCAGGACAAGCATTAGCTACTTGAATCTGAGGACAATAATGGAGATAGGTTTCTTCTTCATTGGAAGATTCTAGTATTTTCTTTCTTGCTTGCTTGCTTTCTTGCTTTCTTTCTTTCTTGCTTGCTTTCTTGCTTTTTTCTTTCCTTTTTCTTTCTTTTCCTTCCTTCCTTCCTTCCTTCCTTCCTTCCTTCCTTCCTTCCTTTTTTTCTGTCTTTTTGAGACAGAGGCTCACTATGCAATTCAGGCTGGCCTTGAGCTCACTTTGTAGCCCAGGCTGGTCTCCAACTCTCAACAATCTTCCTGCCTCAGCCTCCTGAGTGCTGGGATTACAGGTGTGCCTCACCACACCCAGCCATAGTTTTTTCTTTTAAGGCCTCCAACTAACTGGGCCAGGCCCATACCTAATTTATGGGAGAATAACCTCCTTTACTCACAGTTTACTGATTGAAGTATTATTATTACCTTTTAAAAAATCCTCATCATTTGCTTTCAGACTTGTGTGTGAGCATGCAGTAGAGTACCATGACCTGACCAAGTTGATACACAAGGTTAACCATCATAACATCTACCCTAACAATATCCTGGGGGAAGGTCTGAGAAGCAAAACCTTTATGGTTAATCCAAGATGTCTCTGGTGAGCCTTCTCTGGGAATGATGGATCTACTCCCCAGAACCCAACCATATCCTCCTCTCCACAAACTTGGAATTACCCTTTGTGGAGAATGGGGCTGCAAGATGCTCAGCCTGCCACAATATCAGTCACACAGTCTGGGCTATTGTGACTGGACTCCAGCAAATGTCAAAGGAACAGGAGCAAAAGCAGCTGCTCATGGACACTCAGAACCTTTCTGTGATAAGATCAGGTCTTCAAAGTCTAAGGCCACATCAGTTTCAATTTCTTCTTTATCCCTACCCCTGACATAATGCATAGCACAAAATAATGATGCAATAAATAGTATTGACTCATCAAGGCCTTAACTTCCCATCTATAACATACAGATTCTCACCTGGTTGTTGATAGAGAAGTAACCAGGTATGAAAAATGTGTGAAAGCCCTGAGATGAGTATCTGGTAGACACTCATGAAGTCATTCCTGAGTATGGTCAAGTGCATGTGTGTTGACTAAGTAAGTGAGGTTACCCTTGCCATGTGAACACTTAATATATATAAATCAGAGGACCCACTCTTTGAGTTTATAGAATGCATATACATGGGTGTGTCTAGAGGGACTGAGTCTATAGCATGGATATGGGTGGACTGGGTTTATGGAATTGGTATAGGCAGATTAGTTACAACCAATAACAATCACACCAGGCTCTTGGCGTTTCACACAGTACAGGTATAACTTCCTTGCAGCCTATAACAATTTTGGCAGCATCGTTATTATCATTATTATTACTATCATTTACAGAATAAGAACACTGAGGGTCAGAAGCAATTTTCTTAACTTTAACATTTCCCCTTATCTTTCATAGAGAGAGACAGAGACAGAGGGAGAGAAAACATGAGCACTCATGCCTCTGAGTGTCTTTGTGGGTGTACACATGTGTGCCTCCCTGTGTGGGTGTGGGTGTGGGTGTGCATACAGAGGAGTACACATGGGAGCGAAAAGTAGGAGATGGTTGAATCTAATCCTGAAAATTTCCACAGAACTTTTGTATGTCCCTCGAAGTCAAGCTTCTTTCCAGGTCATCAAAGAGTACACTGGGGAAATAACACACACGTAATTAACTGAACAAATATAATGAATCTATCTGCAGTGACATGATAGTTGGTGCTGAATCCTATTAAAGCACATTTAATTAAAAATGCATTAAATCTCCAAGCTTCTGAACACACCCTGCACTTCTTCAAAGCTGCTCCTCCATTAAAGTCTTCCCCCCTATTAACTATGAGTCAGCCCATGACCCTTTGGGCATGACCGGGTGAGGTGAAGTGGCTCTTAAATGCCTGCACCAGTATATCACAGGCACTAATGAATTTAAATCAGGGAGATTAATTCCATTCATTCAGCTGCTTATTTCAGAAGCAACTGTCACACTGAGCTTAGTTGCTGGAGATCATTGAAGGCACTAAGAGGTTGAAGCTGGTTGGCGGCCAAGCATCAATTATTTGGGCCACTGTGCAGTAGGGATCTGAGGATGATTAAAATCCACAGACAACTCAATGGCCCTTGTTTACCGTTAGCTTCTGTCTCCTCTGCCAGCCAAGCTGTTACAGACCCAGGGGCAGTGACGAGGTACAGGGGCTGCTGTCTGGCTTCAAATGTCTTCCGCCCTGTGCACCGCACTCCTTCCAGTGGGGAGGTCTCATCCCACTGGCCGCCCTGTCTCTGCCTAGTTAATTCCTTCTCATGCTGCAGCTGAGTGGATATGTAAGGAAATGATAAAAGTAGCCAAGAGTTGAGGAGAGGAAATGCAATAATTGTGCCCTTGGAAGGCACAAAGGCCTTTGCACAAGGTTTACGTATGTCACGGCCTCCTTGGCTCTTGGTGTGATTTGATCCCAGCACAGACACCGTTCTCAATCTTTTTGCTAAAGAGGGTTTCTAAGGTGCATAGTGGGTTATAAAATTGCTTACTATCCTTAAGAGAGTTTGAACTCCCAATCTCTTGCCACAATTTCATGCTCCTTTTGGGTGATCTCCCGCTGTATTGATTATGCTCAACTGATCCATTAAGAGCTGGCAGGACTGGCTTCTTGCTGAGGCAGAGTGGGAGATGTTCTGCCTTAGAGCAGCACCTGATTGATTTCACAGAGAATCAAAGCTGCTGCTCTACCCAGGGCTACTCGTGGTTGATTTCATGAGGTTGCAACCCATGTGCAACAAGGCTCTCATGCGTGCTCTGATTCTCTGCTGTCATCATTCTCAAATGCTTAATTATATTTCAACATGGGGTCTCATGTTTTCATTTTGCACCAATCTCTACAAATGACGCAGCCAATCCTGGTGCTGAAGACAGGCCCTGGGGAGCAAGTCCTCCCCACTCAGGGTGCCCCCAGAGTCTCCCCTACTCTTCCCAAAGTCGTCAAATGCCTGAGCAGGAAGCATTTTCTCTCTAAGGGTATTTTAACTTTTGTCTGCTCTGGGTACACTGCTTTTTGTTGATGTTGATGTTGTTTTCTTCTTTGTTGTTGTTGGCATTGGTGTTTTTTTTAATGATAGAGCACCCAGCACAGAGCTTTCTGCAACTGGGCCAGCAGCCTGTGGCACCATAGGACCCTTGCAAACTGCTGTGACCTTTTGAAGTTTTACTCTTTCTAGCTCCTATGGCAAAGGCTTGCTTCAAAAAACCTTCACTCTGCAGAGCATTTCTCCAGCTACCTGAAATATCCTGGGAGCACAGTTATTTAGAAAATACTGCTCCCTGAGAATCTTCACTGAGAATCAAGCTCCGAGAAGTCTAGCACCAAAGACGTGTTTTGACTTTGCAAGATGCCAGCCTTCCTCGCATTTATGAGACTATGTAACTCCTCCCTACATACTTTCTCACATCCCATGGAACATCCAGGAGGCATTATCTGATGCTAAGTTATTAATTATGAACATGTGTAGAGAAAGAGGAGAGATAGCATCAGGAACTGGGAGATGTATGTTGCAATGGGGTTTTTCAAAATATCTAAGCCCATATCCATAACTGCAAACAAAACTAGGCCAAAATTTTTTGCGTTTGCTCCATTTCTTTCTTTGACCCTGAATATAAGAAATAAAATAGGCCCATGCCTTATTGATGAGGCTATTTTAGCTGCTCTATATTATTCCAGCCAGCAACAGGAGACTGAATTTTGTCCAGAAGGTAAGGAGCTGAAAGGATGGGACAGCAGAGATTTCTGGGGATTTACAAATGTCCATTAAAACAAGATATCATTTCAGAGGAAGTAATCAAAGTATCAAATGTTATAAACACCACACTATGGAAATGTGTGACTCATGTTTGTGGTTAGAAACACGTAGGTCAGCTGGGAAGAGCAGCCTGATTCTGCAGAGGCTCAGCCAGAATGACTAGGCTGAAATACAGGAAAAGGGAAAGAAGTTGCCCCCTTGAGGACTCCCAGATCCTAAACTTAGACGTAGAGGGCCTTCAGGGATCCCAAGTTATCTGTCTCTGTGGGAGTAGTGAAATCCTAGGACTTTAAGAACAGACAAAGTCTCACAAGTGGGCATACTGAAGCCTGGGGAGTTTGAATAGACTTGCATGGGTAGTCAGGGACAAAACTCAGTCTCAGATCCAGGTCTATAGATCTAGTTTCATATCTCTGCAGTGGATGTCATCACTGTCCCTTCTGAGGCTGCTCAGCACTCTGCTTTCATAGACGACTTTTTCTCATAAGCCTCTGAGACTCTGTTCCTAAGGGTGGTTCAGGAGTGCAGCTGCAACAGGTGCAGGCAGGAGCTGGTGTGAATGTCACAGCTTCTAGGCTGGTTAGGGGAAACAACTCCTGGCCATGTACTGTGCAGTCAGTCTCCAGTAAGACCATACCTCAGTCACCATTCATTACACGACCTGAGCTAGTTGCCTTCCCTGGCTCACCTCTCTACTTCCAGCCATGCTTCCTAGGATCCTCACCCAACTAAACTTCCTGCACTCAAATCTGTTGGCTTCTAGGAGGCTCCAGCTACAATTTATGTACTTTTAAAATTATACTAATGTGGGGGCAGGGCAAGGCAAGAAGGCGACTACAGGTCAAGGGAAGCCCAGCCCCTGGGCACTACAGGCAGTTTCTGTTACTGTGGTCATGAAGGCAGGGACTACAACAATGTTTCCTACAAGCAACCACACCCGAGGGTGACTGTAGCCAAGCTCACATTGGAGAAGTTTTATAGCAACCCAATTTTACAGCATGAAGGGAGAGAAACCAAGGAGAAGAAATTAGAAGTGGCTATGGGAGAAAAAGGATTAGCAGATGACAAGAAAAATTTATGCCAATCACAACATGCTGGCAAAGAAAGGGTTCTTAGGCTCCAGAGGACCAAGCTTGGCTTGGGTGACTTTGAATCTCTAAAGTTATAGGCTGAAGAGCTTTTGGAGAGTTGAGGCTGGTCCAGAAGAAAGATACGGGTCATAACTATGCCATGAAGATATGGAGACAGGCTGATATTCAAGCAGAAAGAGGTATTTTGGTAGAAGTGGATGGTGGTGAAAGTGTTTTACAGTTTTCAAGATAGTAAGAACTTTCATGGAATTTCTCCCTGGGGGTGACATGATGCCCTTGTTCATGAGGAAAGATCCGTTTACTGCAGAGGAAACAGTTCTACATTTCAGAGACTGTTCTGACCACAGTTGGGTTTCATCCATCAGAATATTAATCCAGACAAGCTCTTCTTGGATGCCAAGGGACATGCAGAATTATCTGATTTTGGTTTATGCATGAGACTAAAGAAAGCTCACAGAACTGAATTCTACAGAAACCTCACTCACAACCCACTAAGTGACCTCACATTTCAGAACATGAACACAAAGAGGAAAACAGAAACCTGGGAGAAGAACAGCTGGCATATTCCACAGTTGGGACACCAGATTACGTTGCTCTGAAAGTCTTCTTCATGCGACTGGTTACACAAACTGTGTGTAGCCAAACTGGTGGTCCCTGGGAGTGCTTATGTATGAAATGTTAATAGGCTATCCACCTTTCTGCCCTAAAACTCCTCAGGAAACCTATAGAAAAGTGATGAACTGGAAAGAAACTCTAATATTTCCTCCAGAAGTACCTGTCTCTGAGAAGACCAAGGACTTAATTCTCAGATTTTGTATTGATTCTGAAAATAGAATTGCAAATAGTGGAGTGGAAGAAATAAAAAAAACCTTTTTTTTTTTTTGAAGGTGTAAGCTGGGGACACATAAAGGAAAGGCCAGCAGCAATCCCTATGAAAATCAGAAGCATTGATGATACTTCAAATTTTGATGACTTCCCTGAGTCTGATACCATACAGCCAGTGCCAAATACCACAGAACTAGGCTACAAATCCACAGACTGGGTTTTTCCTAATGACACTTACAAGAGGTTTGAAGGGTTGACTCAGAGCGGCTCTATCCCTACCTACATGAAGGCCGGGAAATTGAGAGTGAGATCTTCTGCGACCATAGCAATGAGCAGTCAGGTAGCTGCACCCCAGGCCTGCTCAACACGGATCTCCAGACCCTGAAGTCTCCTGAGGATGGTGCTGCTCACTGTTGACAGAGAAAATCCCACAGGGCTAGACTTTCCAGGACTGCTAAAGAAATGGGTTAACAGTGCCAGCCGGCACTTTTTAAAAAAATATTTTTGTTATTTTTGTTAACTTTAATATACACAGGTATTGGAATAAAATAAATGTACATCTTTGAAAAAAATAAAATTATACTAAAATGACTTAGGGAGTCTTGTTTTGAGACTCTCGCTTTTATAAGAAGGACACTAGGGAGATGGCATCTCAAGTACACAGGCTCCCTAAGTACACGTGGTACTACGTGTTGATGATACCATTGTGAGTTTAAAGTACCATAACTTGAAAGTTCATTGAATCTTTAACCTTACTGAATGTCCTGGCTCAGACACACAGCCCGCCGCAGTGTTAGTTTTCCCCCTCATGACTGCGTGGCTGAGGGAGATATAAGGCTCACCGCTGCTGCCCAGCATCTCAAAGAGGAATTGGGTTTCTCTGGCCTAGAAAGAGATTTAAATTTTAAATTCAACGTAAAATTTCTACTGATTGCACATTGACCACAAATTGACAAGTGGTAAGGTGAATCTCAAAGAATTGGGAATTCTTCCTCTCGGACTCCTGGAATGGTTTGAAAATGGTCTTCTTATTATATCCAATAGATACAATAGCTGATGGGACCAAAGCAAGCAGATGCTAAACTGCCACTTTATTCTTAGTATATGTGCTGCCAAAGTGAGCACTGCCACTTCATTCTTAAACAGGTGACACAGATTGAGCTTCTCTTCTGGTCAGACCATCAGCGGGACACTGAGTATGCTGACTGAGTCCTACCCTCCAAAACTAGCAGGAAAGACAGGTGTGCTTACAAGCAATGGCAATATTTATTCACTCACTCATTCATACTATGTTTGTTGGTTGGTTTTCAAGCAACAAATCTCTATTGAAGAAGGTCTGCTTTGCTCCCTGCAATGCTAGGACTACAAAAGAAAAGACAGACACCATTTCTGTCCTCAGCTAATCATCAAGCAAAACAAAACAAAACAAAACAACACACACAACCCTGATACAGTATTGCTTGAAAAACATGAAAAGAAGCCCATGGTGTTAAATCAAATAGCTGAATCATAGAGCTATAAGTTTAAGGGTTAAAGATAACAGAAACTGCTAGAAATACAATAACAAAAGCAGGCCCAAGATATTTTTTTCATAAATTGTTTGATATTAAGAACATGACTACAGAATATGACTGAAATTCCTACAAAAATTTCATGGACTTAAAATAATAGAGATTTCCAGGGATTTAGCTCAGCGGTATAAGTTCCTGCCTGACAAGTGCAAAGTCATGAGTTCGATCCCCCGCCCCCAAAAAAACAGGGATCTTTCAGCTGATTATACATCTTATATCAATAGGAAGACAAACTCCATTGGCCAGGATCCAAGCCATCAGAAAAAAATCTCAGGCACATCTACAAGAACCTATTGTGAATTCAGTTGAGTAGGAGGGAGAATCTCCATTCCCCAAGTACTGCTGAGACAGAGGCACAGTGAGGGTGCCCTATACAATTCCACATTTTATCAGTTGACTGACAACAGTTCCACTTTACTCAGAGAAAGACTATGGCAGGCAGCCCTCTAAGACAACTTCAATAATTCACTCCCTCCTTAGAAAGGTGGACTAGACCTAGCAAATTGTTTATAACAAATGGAATTAAATGCAATGGGTGTCAAGAGATTGAATCAGTAATCAATAACCTCTAAACAAAGAAAAGCTCAGGACCAAGTGACTTCATTAGTAAATTGTACCCAATATATAAAGAAAAAATGTTAGTACTCCTCAAAATCTTCTAAATATTGATGACAAAACAATACTTCCAAATTTATTCTGTGAAGCCAGCATCAAAGACAAAGACAATGTAAGAAGATAAAACTGCAAATCAGAATCTCTGATAAATATCGATGCAAAGATCTTCAACAAAATACAATCAAGCAGAATTCAACAGTACATAGGCTGGGAAAGGCCCTTTCCTCTGTGCGCCCAGCATGGGAAGAGAGAACCAGAAGAAGACCCACCTCCCCCTGCTGGGTGCCGCCCCGGAAGGCCCTTTCCTTCACACATCCAGCACGGGCTGAAGGAGACAGACAGATCCACCTCTGCCTGCTGTGCTCCACCACCAAAAGGCCACATCCTACAGGCGGCCAGTGTGGGCAGAGTGAAACAGCAGATCCACCTTCACCTTCAGGGAGCTACCACTGGAAGGCTCCTTCCTGCAGGCAGCCAGCAGGAGCAGGGACACACAGCATGGTAAGCCCTGTGCATCCATAGGCCACCATTGGAGGCTATTGATTCCCTCAGACAACCATCATCCACTAGCAGAATCAGACAAACACAACACTGTGTGTCTGCCACCATCGTGGGAGTCCTGAGAGACACAGCCCCACCTGCATCCACCCCTGATTGTCAGTGAAGCCACAGTGTAGCTGCATAGGTCTGGAGAAGCCCGCTGCACACCCTGCTACCTCCCTATAAATCTGGAATTAGAGGAACCCAGGTGCCTGTCCCATCCCCCTACACTGCCTAGGGGCAGACAATGTGGGAAGTAACCGGCTTGTTGAGAACCCAGGAGAATGTCAAGATGAAGGAGCAAAAGGCAAACTGAGACCTCTAGACAACACACAGTAAGTCTGGGAGATACAGTAATGGAAGAAAACGAAAGTCACACACCTGTAATCTCTGAGAGGATAGCAACTGAAGTAAGGAAACAACTTCATGAGATTGTAAAAGTGGTGAAATCAGAGATAATGTCTCAGGTAAAAGAAGAAATCACAAACATACTGAAAAATTGTTCAGCAGGTCTAAAGAAGACATAGACAATAAAGAGGAGCAAAGGAAAATGATGGAAACCTTGAATGAAAGTAGAAAGGAATTACAATGCATGAAACACATTCAAAGAGAGATGCAGGAAATTAAAAATTCAATTGAAAGCTGGCAAAACTGCTTGAAAGAGACTGAAGATAGACTTTCAAACCTTGAAGACAGGATTGCTGCTAGTGATCATGAAAGGAAAGATCTCTTAAAAATAACATGGAATCAGGAAATAACAACTCAACAGCTACAAGATGTTGCAAAGAAGCATAACTTAATAGTGGTATGTATCAATGAAGAAACAGGGGTCAACACAAATGAAATTAAAAGGATATTCACAGAAGTAATAGAAGAAAACTTCCCAAACATGGGAAATGGTTCTGGCATGCAGATATGTGAAGCATATAGGACTCCAACTAGCCATAACCAAAGTAAATCTACACCCAGACATATAATAAGCAAGGTCCCAGAAATTCAGCATAAGAACAGAATATTAAAAGCTGTTAGAGAAAAAGAGACAGATGATGTATAATGGAAAATCAGTCAGAATAACAGCAGACTTATCAACACAAACCATCAAGTCAAGAAGAGTTTGGAGTGAAGTGTTTCAAACCCTGAAAGAAAACAACTTCCAACCCATATTGATCTACCTAGAAAAACTATCTTTCAAAATTGATGGAAAAATAAGATACTTCTGTGATATAAAAAAAAACTGAAGAAATTCATGACTACCAAACCAACCCTACAGAGATTGCCAAAGAATATTCTAGAGAGAGATAAAGATGACCATGTTTCCAGGAACAGCAGCAGAGGAGGATTGCCAGACAAGAGAGGAAATTGAATGAAGGGGAAAAGTGGAGGGCCAACAAACAGAAGGATATCAGGACAGAGACAAACCAATGTATGCTGGTTGTAACCATTAATGTAGATGGCCTCAGGTCAGTAATAGAAAGAAACACAGGGGGAGTGCATTAAGAAAGAAGATCCATTAATGTACTGTATAGAAGAAACACATTTAACTGGGAAGAAAATTCATAGACTGAAAATCAAAGGAAAGAAAACAATTGTTTCATGTGACAGGAGACAAAAAAAAGCAAGAGTAACTTGCCCATCAACCATAGAATAGATAACAAAAGTTTTCATGCAGTGGAAAGCTACCCAGCTATAAAGTAAAATAATCTCAAGGCTCCAGTAGGTAAATGAATGCAACTAGAGATCATGTTCATGGCCGAAACTGT
Organism: Dolichotis patagonum; assembly: GCA_004027295.1. Lineage (NCBI taxonomy): Eukaryota > Metazoa > Chordata > Mammalia > Rodentia > Caviidae > Dolichotis > Dolichotis patagonum. The sequence goes on from PVJX010009985.1 coordinate 51,631, forward strand.
GCGACCTCATACATGTGAACCCTAGCATAAGAAACAGAAGGAGTTAATGGTATCAGAAAGCAAAATAGTTAATGTAAGAGCAAAGGGGAGGAAACACCTGGGAGGGAAAGGTAGAAACTATTGTCAATTTCTTGTCGTCTTATCTTGAACTCTTGCACTGCTTACACAATTTTGTTAGGTTTGGCTTTGTTCTGTCTTGTTTTGTTAGATTTTATGCTGTCAGATGGCAGGAGCAGCTATTTTGAATATAATGGTGTATTTTATGGTAATCATGGTTTTCTATTATATTGCTTTGAAGTCTTACAATGCTTTCATTCATTGGTTTGATTGGTTTTATTCTGTTTTGTTTGATTTTATTATGAGTGATGGTATGAACAACTAGCTTGAAGAAAACAAGACATTATAGCAGCCATTGCTGATTTACTATCATCTTGCTTTGAAGTCCTACCATGCTTTTGTTCTTCTGTCTTGATTGGTTCCTTCCTATTGTGTTTTATTTGATTTTATTATTTGTGATGATATAAACAAATTTTTAAGGAAAATGAGATATTATAGTAGCCACTGTTCATTTCCTGTTATTTGGTTTTGAAATCCTGTAATGCTTTCATTCTCTTGAATGGTTTTATACTATACTGTTATGTTTGATATTATTGTATGTGAAGCTATGCTCAACTATTTCAAAGAAAAGAGACATTATGGTAGCTACTGTTGATATCCGGTTGTCTTGTTGTGAAGTGCTGTGTTGCTTGCGTTGCTCTGTTCTAATTTGCTTTGTCCTGTTCTCTTGTTTTATTCTCTTTAAAATAAAAGAATTAAAAATGAAAAAGGTTTTTAAAAAAAACATAGGCTGGAGATACAGCTAAGTGGCACAGCGCATGCCTGGCAAGCGTGAGGTACCAAAATAATAATAATAATAATAATAATAATAATAATTCAACAGTATATAAAAGGATTAGGCACCACCATGACAAAGTGAGATTTATTTCAAGAACATGCAAACATAATCAGTGTAATACACCACATTAAGATAATGATGGGGGGAGCCAGAGAAATCATCTCAACTGATGAAGAAAAAAACATTTAAGAAGATTCAATGTATTTCCATAAAACATAAAAGCTCAACAAACTAGTTGTACCAGGAAACTATGTTGACAGAACAATTATAAAAATTCCACAAGCCACAAGACAATCAGTGGTGAGAGTCTGAAAACGTTTTCTAAGGTGAATAAATAAAGCATAATGTGCATCTTTGACACTTCAACATAGTACTTCTGTGCTGAACAGCTACTGTTCAACACAGTACTGAAGTCCAGGCTAGAGCAATAAGGCAAGAAAGAGAAATAACAGGCAATCAAACTGGAAAGGAGCAAGAAAATTTTCTCTGTTTACAGAAGACACTGTCTTATAAAACATGTAGAACTAGTAAGTGAATTTGTCAAAGTTACAGAATACAAAATCAACACACAAAAATCATTTGCATTTCTACGCACTATGAAAATCAAAAACATGAAATTTTAAAAAATCTATTTATAATAGCAAATATGATAAATTATTTAGGAAGTAAACCTTATCTAAGGACGTGAAATGCCTATGCACTTTAGGCAGCCAAATTGCTCAAGTACTATGTAGGCATGCTGGCACATGCCTGTAATTCTTGCACTTAAGAGGCTGAGGCAGAAGGATTACTATGAGTTTGAGGACAGCTTTGGCTACATAGTGAGCTCAAGGTCAGTCTGAATTACATAGTGACACCCTGTCTCAATAAATAAAAAAATAAATTCTTAAAATGTTTTAAATTGCTTAATTGCTGAAAAAATAAAGATAACCCAAATAAATAGAAAGATATCTCTTACTTGTTAATTAGAAGAAGATGTTGCTAAAACATCAATGCTATACAAAGAAACCTAGAGATTCAGTGCAATTCTTATCAAAATTACAATGGAATCTTTACAAAAATAGAAAAAAAATCCATCCAAAAATTCATATAGACTCTAAAGTGACCATTAATAGCCAAAACAATCTTTAAAAGGAAGAAAATTTGGAAGTTTCACACTTCCTGATTTCAAAACATATTGTAAACCTACAGTCTGTAAAACAATGTGGTACTGAATTAATAACAGACATATAGAAAAATAGAGAGAGAGGCCAGAAGTAATTCCTTACACATGTGTTCAGCCTTTCAGCATGCCTAGACTATTCAATAAAGAAAGGGCAGTCTTTGCAATAAATGGTGTTGATAAAACTCTATATCCACATATAAGAGAATGAATTTAGATTCTTACTTTAACAATATACAAAAATTAATTGAAAGTGGATCCAAAGTAAATGTAAGGCATAAAACTATGACAATCTTAGAAGAAATCTTAAGGGAAAACTTTATAACATTATATTTGGCAATTATTTCTTAGATACAACACCAAAAGCAAAGGCAATAGATGTAGAAATAGGTCAATTAGACTAAATCAAAATTTAAAATTGCTGTTCATCAAAGAACACAGTCAATACAGTGAAAATGTATGAGTAAATTGTGGCACAAATAATTCTAAGGCAGAAATGATCACAAATCATGTCTGCACTTCTAGCTTTGTCTCTCTGGTTTTATTCATGCTGTGGATTGTGTCAGTATTGAATACTACTCTGACCAGAAGGGCTAACTCTGTCCTGTCACCCAGGTTTCCCTGCTGTACAACCAAGAAACTTTGACCCTGGGATAAGTGTAACTGGTTTGTGGCAACACGTGAGGGAGAAAAAAGTACACCACAGGTGGATTTAGGTGGAGAAGGAAAGGCTGAGGGGGTTTCTTGGGAAGGGATCTTGGCCAATGACTTGGTTGCATGCAGTCACAGCCTTTCAGTATCCATCTTCATAAAGAAGCATCCAGAAAACCCAGACTTAAATAGACACCTTTGGTTAACCTGCATACCTTACCATTCTGGTTTACATAAGACAGATAATTGTGTCTTACTCTGTCAGAGCCAGTCCATTCTTCATGGGCAAATTCAAGCATGGTGGGAAACATTTGTGAGAGGAGTACCTGGCCTGAGCTCCTGGAAACCTCTCTCCCATTGTAGGTGCCAGTATTCACAGGGCCCAAGATAAAATCTCAGATGTGTCCAGAACCATGTGATGGAATTCAATACAGGTAAAACAATGCATCAAGAGAGCAGCAATTGTTTCCCTTAGGAGAATGGCTTGACTTGGGTGCAGCTGAGCACAGGTGATTAAAGCAAGTTCCTATGCCAGGGCTTTTAGATGGCTGTTACGGTTTACATCCAAAATGTTCCCTGCCTGACATGGTTTGTGTCTCAGTAATGAGAGAAAAATAGCTAAGACAGAATTTGGTAGCAGAGAAGTGGGATCATTGCTGTCACATTACTTGCCAATGTGGCTCAATAACCTTTGGAACTGTCTTGTAGGAAGGAAAAGAATTAGGAAAGCTTCAGAGATGCCAGCTTAAAAAGTAGAGCTATACTGTGTGAGAGATTCTGGTCAGAGCTCAGAAAAACAGAAGGCTAAAACCCTGCTGGTAAACACAAAGTTTGGGAGATTTCTGCTGGGATAAAGGACTGCATTGGGTTCTGGACTCCAGATGATGGATGTTATGGCTTGATAAAAACTTTGTCTACATTTTACTTGTGTCAAGACACTTTGTCTGAGACTGAGATTAATAGCAACAGACTAATTAATCTTATAGAAGAAATTTCAAGGCAGTCAATTGTTGAGATGGTGGCATGGTTACTGATGGGGACTTTTAGCCAGTTTTATGTTGAAAAACAAGAGCAAGGAGTCCAGAGGAATTATTCAAAACACTATTAATTTGACCAGAAAGGAAGCTCCAGTAAAACTGTGGACTGCAAAGATAAAGCAGAGGTGATCTTGATTGCTGAGAAGGAATAGGAAGATAGAAAATATGGCCTGAATGCATCCGAAGGAGCAGCAAGTCTCCACCCTTTACAGCCTCCAGACTGAGAAAGTAAAAGATTTTGCTTTGAGAATAGAGACCCAGAACCCCCTGTTACAGAATGACTGCAACCTAGAGAATTTGTTCCTCAAGATTGGGTGCAAAGTACTTAGCAATCTAGGCACTTGATCTTTACAGCCAAGAGTGAAGGAATCCCAGCAGTAAATCTTGGCATCACCCTCCTGGTTTGGTTTTAGGGACATGCAGAATGGAGGAATTGTGGGGTCAGAAAGGCGTCCACTCTGAATTTGGGAGAAGGTCTAGAAGACCAAGCAATATGTTCCTGAGAAGGCAGTATGTGAAGCTGTGAGTATGAGGAGCAGTGGAGACTCTAGAAGTTTGGAAAAGCCAGGGCCATGGATTGTCTGAAAAAAAAAAAAACTCCCAGGAGGAAACACAGAAGGACCAAGAAAGGAACTTTGAGAGCCAGAACCATTGGAACTGCCATAGGGGGTGAATCACACAAGCCCTTTGGAGTTCACATCTTGCCCCAAATTGCTTTGGAGGCTAATGTTTGCCCTGCTGGATTTTGGACTTGGTTTGGTACCATTCTTTTATATTCTCCTGTTCGCAACTTTTGGAATAGAAATGTCTATCCTGTGTGATTGAATGTTGGAAGTGTTTAATTTGCTTTTCATTTGTGCAGGGCTCACAGCTAAGAGTTTGTCTCAGATCTCAGAGGAAACTTTTAATTTGGACTTTTTAGCAATGCTGAAACTGTTAGGACATTGGCAGTTCTTAGAGAGAAGTTAAATGCTTTCTGTACAAAGGAATATGCATGAGTCTTGAAGAGAATGTTATGATTTGTGTCTAGATGTTTCCCAAAGGTTCATGCAGTCATAGGGTTTTTTTGGAGGTGGCTGAATATAGAGAGTATGATTGATTTGTAGTGCAATGCTGGGATTAAATGTGTTAGGATTAAGGTGGGTGATTGCTGAATCAGTCCACTGATTGGACTTATTACTTCCCTAATCCCATGACACTGGATGCAATATAAGGGACAGAAAGAGGTTTGTCTCACTTCCCTTGTTGCTTTTGTTGTTCTCGGCTGTTGCTTCTTTGCCATGTGCCACTCTGCCTTGAAGTCAGTCGATTATGGACTGAGCTACATAAATTTTTCTGCCTTTAACTTTGGGTGTCAGATAATTTCTCTCAGCAATGAGGAAAAAATAACTAAGACCCCTCTTAAGTCTCAAGTATTCAAACATGGAGCTTTTGGAAAGTATTTGGATCACATGAGCACTTTACTCATAAGGGAATGAATCCACTAATGTGTTCATGGATGTATGAGCTAGTAGGATGTGGGGCCTCATTGAAGTATGACCTGCAAAGGTATATTATTGTCCCGAGCTTGTCCTTTCTTTCTGTTTCCTGGCTGCCATCAGTTCCTCAGCTTTCTTCTGCCACGCCCTTCCATCATGCCCTTTCTGACATTAAGCCAGCCAACCATGGACTAAATCCACTGGAAACTGTGAGCCAAGTAATCCTCACCTCCTTTAAATTGTGGGTGTTGATATTTTGTTCCACTGATGGGAAAGTGATTGTAATGGTTGATACACTGGATAAATTTGAGAAGGTCAGAAGTTTAACTGAGTGATTTAGCAGGGAGCCAGGGTCTTTACTTGGTAACATCCTGATCCTGTGTCAGAGGAGGGCGTAGAGATGCTGTGAGTCCTACGTCCCCACCCAGGGAGTGGGATCCTGCTTACAATATAAAGGAGGAAAAAAGGCTTACTCTTCCCCACTTTTGCTCTTGCTGTTTTTACTGTCTGCTGCCATCTTAATGTTTTATCCCTGTCATACCACCATGCTTTAGAGCCTGATGATTATGGACTGAAACATCCACACACTGTGAGCTAAACAAACCTTTCCTTCCTTAATTTGGGGTATTGGGTATTTTGTCCCAGCAGTGAGAAAAAAGTAACCAAAACAGTGACTAATACGATGACTAACCTAGGTGAAAGTGTAAATAACCTAATTCTATTTCCATGGGCTCTTGACCCACCCTGAGTCACTCTGGTAATTGACAGATTTCTCTCTCTACCAGTGTAGATTCCTCAAGCACAAAGATTTGGAAAGTGATTGGGGCCTCCTCAAGCAAAGCACAAAGACAACCCCCAAAAAGTGCACCTTTGCCACTGGTAGCTTCAAACTTTACCTTTGTTTGTGAAGCCTTTTGGACAAAGCTGTCTCTACCCCATCTACAGTTTGGGAGTGGCCTGTGTTTAGTGTACGCAAAATTTTAGCACTGAGTAGTCAGCCCTTGGAGGCGTTTTACTCACATTTCATTTTTCAGCTAGAAAAACTGAGCTCAGAGGAAGAAAGATACTTGTTCAAGGCCACTGTGATGGGCTGAATTATATCTACTACCCACTCTCCCAGAATTCATAGTTGAATATCAGAATGGGACCTTATTTGGAGATAAGATCTTTGTGCATATAATCAAGTTAAACTGAGGAAACATGACTAGTGTCCTTTATACAAGGGGATTCTGGATGCAGACTTACACAGAAAGAATGTCAGGTGGAGATGAAGGTAGGATGCAGGGCAGTGTTGTTTTATAGACTAAGGAACACCCAAGATTGAGGGTAAACTACCTGAAGTTGGGAGAGAGAACTACGCATTGTCATGTGACCCTCGGAAGAAACCAGCCCTATTGACATCTTGTTCTTGGACTGCTTCCTTCCAGAACTTCGATACTATAAAATTCTATTATATGAACTGCATAGTTTTTCATAGTTTCTATAAGGACACAAGTCAAATTAGGACCCACCCCAACAAATAGTCTATCTTCAAATTAGGTCACATTCTGAGAATTTTGATATGTGAATTTAGCAGGAGGGACACAATTCAGCCATAATAATCACACAGAAATTTTAAAATGGAGAGAACAAGGACCCGTCCTAAACAGGGCTTCCTGCCACCTGTATTCTGGTGCTTATCTGAGAGAAAGGGATGTATAGGCCTGGAGTTTATCTCCTTTAACTTATTTAAAGATGTGACATGGTGACTTGTTGGCCTCTTCTCATTTCCTCTGTGTCTTAGATGGGGAATTTTGGTACTCAGGTCTCAGCCATCACCCCAGACCCTGTCTCCTGCCACCACTTCCTGCTATGGATCCTTGGTAGGGAACAGGAAGTCCAAACTATTTCCCAGATCTCTTCAAAGCATTTTTCTCCACCTTTGATTTTTATTAGTTTGTGTCTTCAATGATTTTCTGTAATTACACAG